>VYXC01012974.1:696854-813990 GCA_013397175.1 Platysteira castanea | reverse complement strand
ACAAGCAGCACCAAGTCTCTGACTTCTTCCCAGATGGATTTCTGCTCCACTGAGCCCACCTCCTCCAACAGCCCCCACTACCTATTTGGGTTTCAATGTTTAAGCACCTCAGTAATGTCCTGAGGCAAGCCAAGAGCCCCTAGACCTTTCCCACTGTGCTGCTCATCAGCCCTGAGCCTCAGCGGTGCTTTCTGGGGGATCAACCTCACAGGTACCCACCATCAGCTGCTGTCAGTGATCTGGGTACGGCTAGGTCTGCTCACTGAATTACATCGTGGTGCCCTTTCAAGCACCTCAGCCCTTTCATGATTTCTACACATCGCAGAAAAACTCTTTATTGCACCCCTAATTGCTAAGTTCAGGAGATACCCCTGGGACTTCAGTTTTTCTCATTTTTCCCAACCATTCCCTTGACGAGGTACCAAACAAGCCAAGTCCAGAGAAAATAAGATTTACATGTTGTCATGGAAAGAGTCTTGTGACTCTTGCTCTTACCCTCACCTCTGCTGTTGCTGCACAGGGAACCTGTCTGCAGCCAGTCCCTGTGTACTGCGGGTCTTTGCAGCACCAAGCCCCCACTTCCCTGTGTCTGGTTCCCTTTCCCTGGCCAGAATGTCACTCTGCCACCCTATTCTAAGTCAAGATGTCATTCCTTAAATCCCCTGCTCCATGCATCTGAAATGTGTCCCCGGTAGAGCACAAGTCCATTATTTTTCTGGCAATGGTCGATGTCAAAGGAAGAGCAGTGACAAATTTAACACTTGTGCCTAGAGTCAGAAGAGACTTGTGCTAAGACACAGGAATCACTGGGAACATCTAATATGGGGAGAGGTGACAGTTTCAAGTGAGACAAAAACCAGCTGTTTACTCAGTCAGATCTTCAATGTGTGAAAAGCTCACCTGAAGTCGTTGTAATGTTTGGATTTTTGCTAAAACCCATAGAAAAAACATGCAAGCTGCTGCCAGGGCTTTCTGTACAGCTGCACTGGCAGCTGTTCAACCCTGGGAGCGGGCACTGTTGGAATTAATGATGTCAAATGAAAAGAAGCACAGACACAGGCATCCCCCTGAGCCAAAAAAACATCGACCCACCGCCTCACCACCTCTGCATCTGCAGAGCTTGGGTCAGCTCACATGGTTTGCTATGCCTGCTGCTCCATCCCCAACGGAGCTGCAGACTTGATTGAGAATTCACAAAAGGATCCATACTGGTGCATTTTGACAGGGAATGAAATCAGGGACTATTTGTTTTTCCTACTTAATTTTTTTTTTTTTTTTTTTAATTCTCATTTCCAAGCTGTTCCTGGAAACAGTAACAGGTTCTGAGGTTTTAAAGAGAAAAACTGACAGAACAAAAAACTGTTCTCCTAACATGAGTAATGTTTTTTGGCATTTGTAATGAAGTCAAGATACTGGTTCCTTCTCCTTCTAGAAAAGAGTAATTTCCACTGAGGAAGTGCAGGGACCAGCATTTAAACAAGAAACAACTCATCTACATCATTAACACTCTCTTACATTTCTGCTCACCTCCAAACCCTCCTCCTTCACCCTTCTTTAGCACACAGATGAGAGATGCTAAACTCTTATTCTCCAGCTGATGTAAAACACATTGGGGCTGTGTTTCTCGGGCAGAGAAACATCTTTGGGGCAGCAGAAAGGAGCAAGAGGGCAGAGAAGGAGCTCAGCCCTTTGCAAGAGTCAGGAAAATTTGCAAACGCCAGAGGTTAATGTCCAAAAAGAAGACAAAGGAGTCCTGCTACTTTTTTCAAATAAAAGGAGGGAGTCCACTGAGGCACACACCCACGGGGTTTTCTCTCTCAGGGTTTTGGAGGGGCGCAGGCTCCTTTTATCCCAAACTCCAGGCTGCATGTTGCCCTCTTCCTTTCCCCACTGGCTGAGGTACAGGGAAGGTGCAGCCTTCCTGAACTGCCTACCACATATCCCGCCTTGAAGCTGCTCTTTTACCCCAAAGCTCAGAAGTTCAGGCTTGTGCAGGACCTTGCCTGTTTCAGAAGCCAAGCTGTCTGGGCTCTGCAACAAACCTGCTGCCCAAAGTTAGAGTAGAGACATGAAGACCCATTTCAAAGACCTTAACACCCACACCTTCACCCATCAAATTGTTTGTAAAGACATCAGCTTTCCTCTCATAAGGCTGCCTGCTGGCTGTGTGTGGACTCCTAGCTGTGTCACCCATTCTCGATGGTGGTCCCAAGAGCCTCACAGACAACTTCATTGCTCCAAATTCTGCTCAGCTTTCCCTGGAGAAGGATTATAGAGATATCGTTCAAACAAGAGCCCTTTGCTTGAGCATTCAAGTTTAAAAACTGTTTTCAAAGGATTTCGCCTAAGTGATTCAGCCAAGACTAACAAGCCTGTGGCATAAGGAAGGCTGGAGTTTCTGATTCCCAGCCTCTCATGTCTATTTTTAGCTCTGAAATCCGATAAACAATAAAAATCAAAATCGACCAGGCAACCAACACAGAACCTGCTGAAAAATAGCAGGTGTGTACTTTGGGCTTTCTTCCACAGGTAGCTCCTTTTAAGTAATAATAGCAACAAAAAGAAAAATAAAATTAAAGACATAGAGAGAATAATTGAGTGATAAACTGTTTTTACAGGCTTGTCCTCTAGGTGGTTAGGAAAACTTTACATTTTCACATCACACTCCCAAAGAGTGACTGCCAACCCAAAGGCAGGTGCTGGGCTGTCTTTTCAAGTATCTCTCATACCTTGCTGTACCTACGCTAGTTTTCATGAAGCAGAAAGGGTGCCGCCTTTCTTGTTCTCTTGAAGTTTATTTTAACCAGTTCAGCAGCATGATGAAAGCTTTTGAATTCCCAGTAAATTACAATAATAGCAAAACAAAATAGTTTGAGTTACAGCATTCTGAAGATTTGACATTTTCCTCCTGCATTTTAGACAGCAACTGGCAATCCTTAGGAGATGTTGCCCTCGTTAATAATTCATCTTTGGATAATAAAGAACCAGCTTTCAGTAGTTCAAAAATAAGAAAGGACATAAAAAAATTGCATTTTTATTATCAAACTTGCACAGGCAAGGAAAGCATAATCCCAGGCAACAAATTGGCCCAAAGCAAGGATAAAACAATTATAAAATGAATAAACAAGTGTTTGCAAAATTTCAAGAGAAAATATACTTTTCCATAGATATCTGATTAGGTTAGTCTATTGTAGCATAAAAATAATATTGATCACATTGTCCAAAAATGTGTCATAATACAAATATATCAAGAAGCTTAATTTTTGTATTCTTCAAATTTTCTGAGCATGAGAGAGTGAATCTTTTGATCTTATTTATATCTTATCTATAGTTTGGTAGTGCCCAAAGTGCATTGGGGGTCATAAGAAAACAGCAGGATACAAACATGTATTTTAAGCTATCTTGCTTTTAAGACTTTACAAAGTGCCTGGAAATGGCTGGTTGCCCTTTTTCATTGCAGAATAATAGTAACATCTGTAGAGAGCCTAGACCAGAACTCTAATGAATCACTGGACAACAGCGTGAATTTCATTATAGAAAACACCTCAGAGACATATTTTTATGGCTTAGAGGACAATCTGAAGTAGCCCAGAGGCAGTGTTTTTATATTCTCTATTTAATCTTCGAGACTTGACCTAAAAGCTCCTTTAGAAGCAAAGTTATTTAAAATAATTTGATTTTTAAGTTATGTCCACAAACTATAACTTTGTCACAGGCAGTGCCGAAGTGAAAAGTAGTACTGTTAGCATTCTCATTGCTAAATATTTTGTAAAATGAGATAACCTCTCATTTTAACACCAGCACTTGAGTCTATCTATTAAAATGAAACCCTAAAGTGAAAAATAAATGACCTCACGTTTTGAAGTGCTTGATTAATTAATTTGGGAAATTTGGGGATTTGGATAAATTTGGGAATCAAGATAGTAGACATAGAGCAACTTTTTTCAAAATTTGAAATAAGTGTTTTGAAAAAAGGTAGATTTTTAGCTGCTAAAATTACCTGTATAGGTATTATGAAAACAAAATTTCAGATACTGTCAGCTTTTAAAGAAGGAGCATTTGAAAGTTACAGAGATGAGAATGCTAGAGGTGTATCAAGGGTCCTTACAAAGGACTCCATGGTCATTTTTAGTTTGTTTTTATCCTAAATCCCCTGCTTTGAGATTCTCTCTCATCAGAACAACTTTTCTGTAAAGTACTGGCAGATGATCCAAGCTTCAGGGAGCTGTCATTGCCATCCAGGTCTGTAAGACTCTTTCCCATTCGAAAGAAAATGATCACATTTGAAGAAAATTATTATGAGCAATAGCGAGAAATTTGCTGTCCCTGATCAAAGCTGTTTCTCGAGGCCAGGCATGGTTTGGTGACCTACTTTGGTCAAGGATTTATTCAGCCTACAGCCTGGGATGAGACACTGAAACTGCTGGGAGAGCCCGGCAACGTGCAACTGATGACGGGATGATGATTAATTTGATTGTCACCAGCACCGCTCTGAAGATGAGGCTTGTTCAGGAGGCACATAAAAGGAAACTCAGTGCAGTTTCTTGGGATCTGCTGCTAAGAGAGCAAGGGACACAGAAAAACAAACCCCAGCACTGCTTAAGACTTTGGCCAGCCAAAGAGCAGCCCAGCCTCTCCAGCAGAGCAGCGTTGTTTGTGCAGGCCTGCAGTCCCGGGTGGGCATGGCGGGGTGCAGCTAGCCTGGGGACAACCACCAGCACGCGGTTGCTCCTTCAGTGGCTGTGAAGCTGCCATACCTCACTGAGAGCAACAGAAAGACAGTGGGATCGACAGAGGGAGCAGGCCATGGATGTGCCCTTCTGCCCCCCCAGTCAACCAGCTCTTTCTCCAGGCCACTCTGGCTATTTACACGGGCAGACAGCATGGAGGTGCACTGCAGAGCCACCTGGCAAAACCTGCAGGCTGCAGACTGGGGGGTTCCAGATTATGAAGAGCTGCGCTCTGTGTACATCAGCCAGACCCCATGATCCAGGCAAGAAAACCTATGGGTCAAACGATCAGCCATCCAGAGTAATTTCTTTTTAGGATAAAACTCTACTGGGACTAATTTCCCTTACTGTCTGGAGGGGCATGCAGGTGAAATTTTCACAGGACTGCAATGACAGAACACAGGATACTGCTATCATTTGCAGTGTTTAATACTGGTATTTGTGGTACTGATTCCTTATGTTGCTCCTTTTGTCATCATTTTGAGCCACTCCAAAGAGACTCTGAAGTGTGGCTGAGTCATCTGTCCAGCTAATTTACCAGTAATGCTTACTCTTGTTTTCCACATCACTGTGCAAACTGAAATGTGATGGGGACACTTTCCTACCATTTTGTGCCTTCCAACTTTGTAACGCAAAGCTGCTTGTCCACAGGCACATTTGAAGGAGTTTGCTGCTGTTGCCTGGGATAAGAGTTTATTTTCTTCAGAGTAGCTCAGATGTGGCTGTGTTTTTGTGGATTTATGCTGGAAACAGTAATTCAGGGATGTTTTCATTGTTGTTGAGCAGGGCTTACACAGAATCAAGGCCATTTCTGCCTCTCACCATCCTGCCAGTGAGTGATCTGAGAGTTCACAAGAAGTTGAGTGGGGACACAGCTGGGACAGCTGACCCCCACCGACCCGAGGGACTTTCCATACCAGCATAGAAAGCTCAGCATATAAAGCTGGGGGAAGAACGAAGGGGAGGACTGTCAGAGTGATGGTGTTTGTCTTCCCAAGTCAACATTATGCGCACCACAGCCCTGCTTCCCTGGGGGTTGCTGAACACCTGCCTGACCATGGGAAGTGGTGAATGAATTCCTTATTTGCTTTGCTTGTGTGTGAAGCTTTTGCTTTACTTCACAAGTTTTCTCACTCCAGTTTTCTCTCCATCCCACCGGGGAGGAGTGAGAGAGTGGCTGTGTGGGCCTTGGTTGCTGCTGGGGACTAAACCACGTCAAGTAGGTGTCACGCAGGAGGCAAGATGAGGTTTCAATATCCTCAGGGATAATGAAGACTCCTCAAACCATGCCAGTACAAATCTCAGACTGACATAGTCATATATGCAGTAAATGCTCCTCCTGGAGAATGATCAGGCAACACTGTCCCTCTTTCAACTGAAGTTGAAAAAGACAGCTGTAAAGTGTTCAGGATAAAATCCTCTCCAGCAGCACCTACTTGGAATGCTCAGCTGAGCAAAGGTGTGAGCCTAGCCCTTTGGGAAAACACAGTTTGTGGCAGAGCTTTTTTAATGCCAGAAGGTGAACTCTAGATAAAAATGAGAAATAGTGCAAGAAGTGGTGCAAATTATAACGAATTATACATTCTAGCAACAAACATGGAAGAAATATTTTTGCCAGAGATTATTTCAACCAATTAAAAAAAAAAAAAAAAAAAAGAAGGGTCATGTTTTAATAAAAATACCTGAAAGGAGGAAGCATGAAATCTAGTCTAATCTACACTAATTTGTTAAAGATTTGGATTAATTTCAAATGTATGAATATATATGTTCCTAACACCATTTATCTTTTTTCTTGTACCTCTGAACGAGAATTGTCTGTGATTGTTTGCAAGCAAGGAGAGGTAGATTGTTTACTCACTGGCTCAGATGAGAATTTGGCTTCCCCTTGAAATTCAAGGAGAAAAATATAATGTTGCTCTTGGGAAAATATTATCACAAATCAAAACTTATTTTTCAAGCAGTGATTTTCAGGGTTCTTTTCACTGGAAATCTTGGGTTTCTCAAGAAGCAATGCTTACACAAGCAAAGATGTCTTAAACAAAGGCTCTTTAACAGTGCTGTGTGAATTCTCCAACTATTATTCATCCTATTAAAAATAATTTGGAATTTGTAAAACCTCCGTCTCTCCTGGCTGGCACAGTTTCCTTATTACAAATTAATTTCCTGCCAAAAATGGTTTGTTTCTATCTGATGATCTGAAGCAGTTCCTTGTAAAACCAAAAGAATTTAAATATTTATTTATTAAGGTAACTCACTATTTGGAAGAGGAAAAAGAAGCAGGCAGCTGGTTTCATGTGAGACTTCAAATATGAAGTACATTGTTTTAAGAACCATACACTTGGAGTTTGATCAAGTTGATACTATTTATTTGTTATGATCTGATTAAATCTTTTAATTTTGGAGAAAATCTATTGGTTGATTTCCCATAAGCATGTGAGGCTCCTACAGAGAAACCAGGTAGTAGGAGTCCTTCCAAGGCTTTCTCACAGCAATATCCTTTGGGGAATGCAAACCTAGCTGTAGGTAAGGCAAATATTCACAGCTCAAGGTTACAGTCAGACTCCAGTAATATATAAACATAAATATGATATTAGATATAAGCTTAAAGGCATGTGTTACCTCCCTGATTTTGTTTATTTATGTGTGGTTTTATGTTTGCATGCTGCCAAGTAAAGTTTGATAGTGACACAGTGTGGACTCTCTCCAAAGTTTGAATAGCTCCCTAAATGCAGCGAAGTCTCGCATTTCCCAGCAGTCTGGTATCCCCTAAAAACTGTTATCAAATATGACTTGCTTCTAATTAACTGTCATTCTCAATCCCAACCTCAGCTTTTACAGAGCTGAAGCCATCCTGAAGATAACACTGAGATTCAGCCAACACAAAAAGTGGGCAACAAAGGTGAAGTGTGGAATTTCATATTTCACATTACTGCCATCTCCTGTAACATAGGAATCAAAGACCTAAGATCAAAGAAACAAAACTCTGTGAGTGGACAGATAATTCCAGAGTACCAATAAGGTGCTGTGACCCAAACTAATCACTTGCACGGTGATTCATTAGTTACAGCAGAAATCTAAAATACATGGCATAATTAAACCAAAGCTTGGGTTCTAACTCTACACTGTTTTTCAGATTAAGCTTGGCTTCCTTTTTGCATATTCTGTAATCTATTATTATTAAGGAATAGATAATCCTGTTAATTGTTTTTACATCTTGGGTATTTTCTCAGTCTGCATAGAGAGACATAAACTAAGGAAACACCAACAGAAATTTTGAGAGGCAGAAGGATATTTATATATCCTGGTAACACCCAAAAGGACCTTTAAGGTGCATGGGCTCATTACACTGGACATTTAGCAAATTAAAATGAGACAAGGTATTCCCTTAAAGGTTTGCAGTCTCAGACATCTGAGGGCTAGAATGACCTGATAAGCCAATTCCCATTTCTCTTCAGTCTTAGAACAATTTGGCATCTGTCTACTTCTTGCTCTATTTTCTAGAGAATAGAATCACAGAGAAATGCAGTGGGTATTTAATTAAGGTATTTTCCTTTTTTACGTCATTTTCTGTTCCTAACCTCTTTCTACATCTGTCTTCACTGCATAATAGTCTTCATCCTCCTTTCTCCTTTCTGGCACACAAAGTCCCTTTTAATCCAGGCTTCATCCTGTGGTATCTTTCTAACTCTTTTCTCAGGACAGTTATGCTAATGAGAGTTCCCCTGCACTTCACAGAATGATCTCTTTCATGACCTGAGTCCTATCTTCAGCTGTAGGTATTTTAATATTGACCAGATAGTGACCAGTATAGAGAAGGTCCCACGATAGGGGTGGCAGATTTCTGCTGTCTGGGAAATGCTTCTGTGTTTGAAAACCCTGGAGTTACAGCAAAAACCTGTCAGATCGGGTAAAATGAAATAGCTGCTATTATGACAAATCAAAATTCTGTGCTTGATTGCTCCTAAAACAAGGGTTGCATCATTTAGCCCAGCATAAAAGTTTTCCTGCAATACTGGCACACCATTGCTCTATGGAAGGTTTAGGGAGCTGTTGTTTTCTTCGTCTCAATCTAAATACATTGCAAAACAAAAATACTCCCCAAATCCCCCTCCTTCAGCCTGTTCTCCACAAAGCCAATTCACCTGAAGTGTTTAAATTGCTATCAATAGGAAGCAATGATGATGTACTGCAAAACACCCAGGGACTATAACCAGGTAAGAGCTTCTTCTAGTGGGCACACACAACTGAGAGACCGTAGTAGCAGCCCGTAATAATTGTCACTTCTGATCACCATGGGAACCAAACAGAGGTCTACTTTGCAGAAAACAGATCAGCAGTGACTCACCGGCTGCTTGGGAAGCATGATTATTGAGAATTGCTAGACTTGTGTGGGTGACAGGGAAGAGTGATGCCATTTCAGCCATAGTCCCAATACAGCAGAGACTCCTCTGCTAGACGTGCTGGATGAAAACAAGTATATTAATACTTTGTGTTCATTGGAGACAAATTTCACCTTTATGATTTTCTGCAGCTTCAGCCTTGTGTGGACTCTTTGCTATGAGAGAATTTCACTTCTGGGGAACAAAGTTCTAACTGACCTTACACTGGCCTTTACCAAGTCTTCTGCAACCCCCTAAGCAACAAGATTTAACCCTTGAGCAACACAGAAGTTTAGAGTCATCCTCTGAACTACACTAGGATGTGGATGGCACATAAAAGACAGGCAGTATTTCTGTCTAGACTACCCAGAAACTGAAAAGCTGGGCCCTTACAACAAAGTCCCAGGTCCTGCATTAAGAAGAGATGTATGAGGCCAAAATTTGCAATGCAAGATATTTTGAGTGTTTTTCAGCTGGTCACAAACTGTGGTTTCAATCCTATACTTTCCTACACCAAAATTTTTCAAGATTCACGAATTCATGCATAATATTTCTGGGCTGCCAAAGAACCTCAGATCAGAGATTCTGAGATTATAAAGCCCAAATCCACTCTTTGTTTAATTATTTTCATTGGCACCTCAGCTCTGGCTGGAGAAACAGTAACCACTGCAAGAAAAATGGTATTACAGCCCCAACATTTAAATGTTTATTTTTCACAAATGGTAATTCAAGATGCTTTGACAAAACCAAAGTATATTCCTTAATAATAGCTCTGTCATTCAGTGGCTCCTTGTGTTCTGTTCTCAGTTCTCCCATTGAACCATCATTTGAGTGCTTAAATATTCTCCAAGGATGCCGTCACATGCACAGCTGGCAGCTAGCATATAGAGTTTCTTTTCTGTTCCTCCTTCTAACAGAAATACCCATAGATTGTAAGTTTTGAAAGAGCAGATACACTTATTCCTCCATGAAATGTCATGTGCTTTTAACAAAGGCTGCTCACTATAGAGAAATTTTCATGAGCAGAAAATCAGTTCCTTAAGTGGAATTTGGCCCAGATAGAATACAGAGTCCTGTCAAACAGTTTCTAGATTCATGGATCCTTGGGAAAACAAAAGACAAGAGTCTGCAAATTAAAGACAAGAGTCTGCAAATTGAAGACAAGGGCATGGCCCTAGCTCTTTAGTGTGATGGGTACAGGCCCGCATAGCATAGATGAATGTATGTCTATTTTAGAGGCTCTAGTCCGTGACGCTGAACATTTGTCAGTTGGTCAGTAAAGTTTTAAGATTAAACAATGCAGAGGAACAAAAATATTAAGAAACCACTGTACCTCCCACACATTGAGAGGATGAAACATTAAAAGACCAATTCTGCAAAGTGCTCCAAGCCTCTCTGTAGCTCTGCACAGGAAAAACAAGCAATGCTGTAAACCAAGGAAAGTACCCTTTGCAACTGTCCCACCACCAGCTGCGAGGAGGAGGTGTTCAGCAGCAATCACCTCTCTACGCCCTCCGCCCACACACCGGGCTTCAGATCTCAGTAGCAGAACAAGTGATGTTTGAGTTTAGCCCTGTCCACCTTTTTGATGATTCTTCCCAGCAACTGAAGAAGTGGATAAACAGCTGGGTTGATTACTGGTGTCTGCTGTTGGCTTTTTGAGCACAAGCTGAACACTGATGTGTCCTAGGACAACTGGTTCTTTTTCTGCTTTGGGAAAGACAATCGTGATCAGGTCAGGCATGGGCCTAACTGCTTTGCAGTAAATAAACTTGTGCTATGCAAACCATTCAGGCCATTTGTGGAACATGTCAAGTGGAAACTATACCCTCATGCTATGGCAAGCAGGTAGGAAGAAAGCCTGCACATTTATCACTCAGTGCTACTTGAGTCCTTACCAGCCTGGCTTGCTGGAACAAGACTCTGCAGATATAAGCTACAGACTTTCATTCATACTGAGAGATATTTTAACACCACATCTTAATCTTCAATCTTATTTCATCCGGGTTTGAGGTCGATGGCCAAGAATGAGATGCATGTTTGTCTTCAGGAGCTGGAAGCCTGAAATCCTTGATAACCCAAGTAGCAGATTTCTAGAGAATAGCAATAAATAATGTCACAAATAATTAAAAGAGGACAAGCAAGGAATACTTTTAAATATCTCTTTTTGCAAGCCTCACATCAAACTACCACTATTTAAAAGTCAAAGCTCCAAGTTACTTAAAATTACAGTCAATGGTAGTTCATTGGTCGTAATAGGTATCAGTGAAAAGGGCAGGAATTTCATGGTTCACAGTGGTTTATTTCTTCATGGCCACATTCTCTGTTTTGCTTTTTTTCTTTTAATTTTAAAAATGGTCATTAATGTACAGTAATATATTAATATGGTGCAGATTGAGGTTTTTTGTTTATTTGTTTACTTAAAGTATATGGCATATCAAGTCGCATTAAAAAGAGTTCGACTAAAGATTTATGCAAAAGGCTTTAATAATTTAAATACTCGTTCAGCCATATGTAAATGTACAATCTGTTTTATGTTCTGTGTGAAACTTACAACTGCTATTAACTTAATGAATTTTAAAACTTCAACAATGTGCTAAAGTAGTAATAACACTCATTCTGTTTCAATTTGCCATACTGGAGATGCTTACAGGTGAGTCAGGGATACAAAACTCTAATAGTGATCAAAAATCCTCTACAGGTTAGGAGGATGCAGCACTGGAGTTTAGTCCCACTATCTCTAAAAACACTATCACTTCATCCTTATGCCAGGACATATTATTATTACTTGGAATGGAACACGTAATTGTTCATTTTGTTAGTATTTTTTTGCATGTAATGCTTTATAAAAGAGATATAGCTGAAGAAAATTATAAACACACATGTAAATACTACCATGAAGTATATTGTTCTTATTTGAATCAATTTCCTTGAGCAATCTCTTTTTCCAAGGTGAAAATTAAACACTAATATTTGTCTCATGGTATAAAAGTGACAGTAATAATTATAAAGAACCTTATGGTCTTATGCTTATTTCATCCCATTCTTAAGTTTTCACAGCAAAAATATTAAAATTTACAATATTCCCAAAAAGATGCAAACTTGTCAAATATATTACTCTGAAGTAAAATAACAATTTATTTACAGGAACCTACCATAGAAACTATTGAGTGGACAGTAGTGATGGTTTTCTATATAAAATCTATCAAAAATTGTTGGAGAAAATAGATGAAGCGTAGCTGATAGCTAATGGAATCTGCAATATGGCCACAGAGAAATAAGTTGCAGATCATCAAAGTTAGCTCTTGTGCAGAAACATCCACCATGAGTTCACTAATTTCATCTTTCACTGGAGAACAGCAGGAGGTTTCCAGAATGCAACTATCATAGCAAACTGATTCAAGGCTGTACTTTAAGCTTTACCCGTAGCTGGAACTTGCAACAGTTTGGATTTTTTTGGTGCTCTGATCTCTCTTGCTCTCCGGAAGCCTGTGTAAATATCAAATTCTTCAGCACAAAGACAGCTGTCTCTAAAGCACTGGCAACTGGTCTTAGTAGACTGTTCAAAAAAAAGAAAGGAACAGATTTAGGTAGACTGGTAAAGCAATAGTGGAAAAGCAATACAGGAACATCTATACATAAACCAGAGAACTGGGTTGTCATTAGAAGCTGAGAGATTTGTAGTCCATGAACTGCAGACACACACACACATAAACTTGTGGAGCTCAGAGGACCCTTTGTAGATTAGACCTGCTCATCTGTGTAAGACTTGAGTCAGCAGCTAAGCTCTGATCTTGCATGAATGAAGGCAAAGTGCACCTTTGGCTATTTTAAATAGCAAAAAATGCCAAGTGATTGGTTCTATCCAGCCTCAGGCATTCAGCTAAAGCACCTAGACAAGGACCTAAGCAACCCACACTGCTCAAAAACCACAGATGGAAAGGTGCAACTTCAAGACGGTGCTTGAGCCTTGCCCAGGCCAAGGGTGATGGTGTTTCTAGCTTAGACATCTCAGCCAGGTTACTGAAATCAGCTGTGAAGACCAATTGAAGTTCTCCCTGTTTAAGAGTGCTCCTAGAAGTCTGTGGGGCTTTAACCACTCATATAATAAAGACACTTATTATATGTGTTCTGCTCTACAAGGCCTGTGTCCAACACTGTGAGCAGTCAAAACTGTTTCTGCCTCTTCACCTAAAGTAGGAAAGGGCTCTGCTTCTTATGGAAATTGTTGGCAGCTTAATAATTTTCAGTTCCCCACTGGCTAGACATCAAAACAGCTCCCTATCAAAATTTGTCAATGTTTATTTAGTTCAAGTACTGACTGGAAACTTCATTTATTTTTTCCACAGATGTGAACTTATAATGGACTTTTTTTAAAGTTAGTTAGTCAAAACTCTTTATTCGGGAATAGATCCTAAAAATCTTCAACGTCCTATTTTAGCTGGTGGAAAATGAAGCCCCCACAGATACTCCCATAGCGAGGGGAAAGCTCCAATACATTGCTTAGTGGGTGACACACTGTGGTCCTAGAGGTCCTCCTGAAAATGGAGATGTTTTCTAATTGCAAAATCCTCATTCCTGGAAAAATCTTTGTCTCTGCAGATGCTGATCTAAGCACTGCTGATGTACCTCACCTCTCATGGGAGGTCTTAGTACCACTAAGGACATTCGATTTTTACTTGCTCCCAAATGATGTAATACAGAGTTTCCTTGCTTCTCAATCCTCACCAAGAAGACGACTTTACCACTGTCTAATTTATATCTGCACCCACTGAGAACTGGTCCCTAGCCCAGCCTTTAGAAGCTATGATGCAGCTGGAGGTGTAACCTGGTGGTTCCCAGACCAACTTAGAGCATCACAGGGAGCATTGCTACCTTGTTCCTGTTCAACAAATACATGCACATAATGTTAATCAAAACATACTGTACCTCCAGCTGTTTGCGTCTTGATGTCTTTATTTCCTACTAATCTTAATTAGAAAACAAAAGACAAAGATGGTTAAAATCTTAGGAAAAAAATAAACATGCAACAAAGTTAATACTGTTCCACAATCAGCTACTTTTATGTTGGCTAATAGTGCTCCTGTTTTTCATTTTCTTGTTTTGCAGAAAATTTTGGAAGCACCAGTCAGTGACTAAACTCTGTGCTGTACATATGTGACAGCAGCATTTTTTTGTGTTAAATCAAAAGAATATTACATTATTTCATAATGATATGTTTATGACTTGTCTATTAAATAGCTATAAATCTAGTGCTTTTTTCCCACTGCTCAAAAATATAACATGGAAAAGAAACAGTTTCTGCTGGGTTTCATGAAAGAACAGAATTAAACCTGAAAGCAAGCACTTGCTAACTGTTATTACTGGAATTCACCACACTGCAAGTAAATACCTTCAAAACTAAAAATAGCACAGTGGCTCTGCAAGTGCATCTATCACAGCCTCTTAGTCCTAACAGGGTTTTGTTTTCTTTCAATTCACAGAGCACTCAGAGTGTGGAGAAGCTGTTCAGAAGACCATGTAGCTACACTGTCATCATCTGCTCTAGGATCCTTCTGCAAAAGTGTGTTACATTTTAAATAAATGGGAACAATCCCTTTGACGAGTATAAATAGCCCCACTGCCTTAAGAGGCTTCAAGGCTAGCCACTCTGTCTGAAAAAATAATTGATTTTCAAAGGACACACATCCTACTAGATAAAATGAACCCCGGAAAGGAGGAGAAATGCAATCCACAACCTGCCAGTACCTTTGGGTGCAGCTTTTGTCTGACTGGGAGCCATGGCAGCTGCGTCCGACGGCAGGCCCACGTAAACCCCGCCGTAGTTCCTGGTGCAGAGAGACAATTACAGGCACATCAGAGCTCAACTGGCACACTTCTCCCTGTGAAAGGAGCTATTTTTTTCACTCAAGTTCCTGATATCAATCACTAGATCCCAACTGTCTTGTGACAATAAACTCCACCTGCCCAGCTTCTTCTGAACATATCCAGCTGAGGACAGAGCTAATCTGACACTGAAGTTCAGCACTGGCACCACCAAAGCATCTCACTTCAAACAACATGCGCCAATTAAATAGCACTTTGACCTCATTAATTAATAGGACCTGCCTCCCCCTGCTTAGGGTCACACTTGGATGAAACTGTTAATAGAAGGAGCACAAGTGTCCTAAGTACTTTCATACCCAACCCTCCCCCCTTCATGGACTTGCAGAGGATACTTTCTGGCTCCAAAAGGCCTGTATGAAAAGCAGGGACAGATGCAGGGAGGTAAAAAACTGGGTCCTTAAAGCCTCTGCTGTGCCAGGAGTTACTTGCAGACGCTCCCTTTACACTGCTCTGCCCTGTTAGGTGCTGAATTAATCACACCTCCTCCAGCTCCTGGGGCTCTGAGCCAATTTCTAATTTGCTTGATGATAGACTCATACTTCCTTCAACTTCCAGCCCAGCAGAGATCTCCAACAAGTGCTAATGGCATCTTCTGTGGCAGTGTTGGTGTGAAGGCAGAGGCCACCAGCCCTGATCGAGCACACCACCTACAGCTGCAAGATAATGTGCTCTTTTTGCCACAAAGTTCCCACCTTCCCAGCTCAATAACAGGCTGGGTGGACTCATCAATACTTGACTCTGTGTGAGATTTCCTCCTCTCTTTTCATTTCTCCTCTGCTTTGTTAGTGTTGGTGGGAGTTAGGAGAAGGGAAGGAAGGATCTGTAACTGGTGGCAGAACTCACTGCAGCCTACTGCAAAAAAAAGCTAGCCCTGGCTGAGCAGAGCACCCACCTCCTTTTGTCATCATCTGATATGGATTCTTCTGCTCTGCAACATCAAAAGATGAAAAGCATGTTAGCAGATTGTTTCTTTCAGCTGCTCCATGACCATCTGGGTAAATTCAGGAGCAAGGGAAGAAGGGGACTATTACTGAACCCAGTTTAATTTAGGGCATCCACCATTCAACAAAGTACTCACACAAGTATTAAAAAAATATGACAATTTTCCAATATAATGTACAGAAGAAAGAAAAGATTGAGAAAAGATGCAGCTTACTTTTTATGACCCCCACCAGTGACATCTGAAAGTAGATTTGGGAGCAGAAACAGGTAAATTAACACTCTTCCTGAGTGAGTCCCCACACTACTCCCCACATAGAAAGAACATTAAGGCTCTGCATGTAACACGAGCAAGCCTGGACTGCTATTCCCCTAAAAGATGACTGAAAGGGACTAGGTGTCTGTGCTAGCATGTGAGTGAGGATGAAGAGATAGAAACTTTCACAGCAGCTATTACAGAAGCCAGAAGCTGTTACAGGGCCTCTCTATAAAATGAGGCACTGCAATTCCTGAATTCAGTTGTTTGCAAACCAAATGCTGTTAATAATCCCATATAAATGGGCAATTAATTCTCCTTTACTTTTAGGGTAAAATCACAGGTCAGTCTGCAGATCAATAGAGAGTCACTGAGGTTTGATTCCTCCCAGTTATATACTGTCCAGTGCACCTGAACTGGAGCGGGGGGTAAAGAACCAGCACTGATGTGAAGGCAAATATAATTCAAAAAATATAAGGAATTTATTCTTACTCTTTCAGTGTACAATGCCTGTGCTGCAGTCTCAGTCTGTGTCCCAACATTAGTCTTCACACAAATCACTCACCCAGCTTTTATTAAATATTTGAATTTTGAGCTCTACTTCCATGGCTGGGTATGGACGGGGCAGCAGCTGCACTTTAGCTTGGTCTGCAACCAATTTATTTATTCTAAAAGGATGATGTACCTACTGTTTAATCACTGGGGCTCTATGCCCTTACAGAGCCCTGAAGTCAATGGGATTTTGGGCTGAAGAGCAGAGTTCATAGCAAGATGCAGTCTTAAGTGCAAGAAAATGCCCTTAAACCTCCTGGGAGGGGAGCAAATGCCTTAAAAATACTGCTACAACTCAGAAATTTTCATACATCTACCTTCTTTCTAAGGGGCAGAACATTACCAACCATCCTTTCTGCATCACCACAGTGAGTAAGGGTATACAGGTCCTTTTAAAAGTAGAGGCTTGGAGTAAATCTTATTATTCTTCAATTTTGCTAAATTATATTTATGCAGGGGATAGCACTCTTCGTCTGCTGTCCTTGCCTACATCTTACCACTCAAGAAAGACTGATCAACTCATTCCCTGGCCCTTCTGCCATCCCTTGCTGGAGGAACTAGAGCTGTTTCAGAAGGCATTTCCCACCTCCTGTGAGCCCATGTAGTCACCTAAGTCATCTTACTGTTCTCACACACACAGCCAGAGAATGCAGAGACATTTTTTCTTGAGGACTGTGAAGCTGCTCTGTCCTAGTGTGCGCCAGTTTCTCCTGAAGAAAATGGAAAGCCTGTGTATATCAGTAGGTGGAAATGAGGATGTATTTTTAGGAAAAAAAAAATTAATTCTACTTTAAGAAAGGGACTTTGGGTCCCAAAAGACCACAAACAGTCATTTCTGTTGAACCAACTGAATGTGCCACAGGATTGATTTTCTCATACAATTGGGGACATTTTCTATAATCCAGATTAACCACTGTCCAGAGAAAAGAGTCCTTTAAAAGCACTGACAACTTCATGCACAGCTTGAAGCCTCTAAAATGGAGTTGTAAGAATAATAATCAATATTGTCCAACAGGAAATTAATGCCAATGTTCAAAAAAAAAAAAAAAAAAAAGATTCCAGTAGGAAACAGGGCCATTTTCTTCTGTTCCAGAAATGTTTTGTAATATGGTATCACAGACCATTACTGTAATTCTCTCACCAAAACAAATTATCCAGCTCTATGATTAAGCAGACGAGGGTTTTTAAACATTTTGCTTTCTTCCTTTCCTCTTACTAGCTATAAATCAGAGCAGTAATTTTGCAATACCTTTTTCTTCAAATGCACAACAGCAAAAATAATCTGGGATTGTACAGACCACAGCTCTTGGGCTGAGTGATGACTGGGGGCAAACTGTTGTAGCCCTATCAGAAAAGGGGGAGTGAGCAGAGATAGGAGGAACATGGGAGTGTGAGAGGGAAAAGAAAGAAAAATTCTGCTGGTAGCACTTAAGGAAGAAGCCATTTTACACACTTTTCTGGGGGCTCAGGAAGGAACATTGCTCTAGTTTATTTACTACACATATTCACACCCAGTGGATCAAGACCCCCTTATGAAAGGTGTGCACTAATTTCAGATGTTTGGTGTCTGCTGAGCCATTGAGGCAGGTGCTGCTCCTTGTGCCCAGGCTGGGTGAACACAGGAGGCTCCGGGGAGCAAAGCTACAACAGCAACGCTGAACCACGTGGGAGTGAGCATGGAGAGAAGCTCCTTTGCTTTCGGCAGTGCTCCCATTGCCACATCTCCTGGGCTCAGAGACATGGATACAGGAGTCCAGCAGTCCTGCAGGGAGAACAAGCTAGGATAAGCTTTTCTGCCCCAGGAATAGACAGCAAAAGGAACTTAACAGTCCAAGGTGCTTCGTGCTGATCGGCTGCTGTGTCGCTGCCTCAGATGCTGTTGACATCTGCAGAGGAACCGAGAGCACGGTTTTCAGCAGGTAGCGTGGGCAGAGTCCTGGAGCCAACAGGCAGATTTAACAGCAAATCCACATAACAGCATTCTATTTTCAGCTGAATAAGTGTTTCTTTTGGTAAGGTTTTGTCTGTCCCAAGAGGCTTCCTGTCACCCAAAGTCTGAAAAACACACTTTGTTCATCTGTCAGCTTTTACATCCATCAATCCTATGTCCATTTGATGGTAAAAGAAGCTGCCGTTTCTCATATATTTTAAATGTCAAATGACAGGCATTCACACTAATTCATTCCATCCACGTTTCTCTTACCTCAGCTTTTATGGCTCTGTTTGTGCTGAGCATTAGACAGATGCTTTCTAGCTGTGCTCAGTAGTCCCACCAGAAATGATTCATTGAACTTCGAACAAGCATCAGACAACTACTCCTCAGATTCTTGGTGTTTCTTGGGAACAAGGGCCTGTCATTTGTATTTGATGGATTTCCTCTCAATATTTTGAAACACGCTTGAACTTCTGTGTCCTTTCCTTCCTACTGTAACTAATCTTACCCCAGACTCAGCCACGCACTGAATATTGCAGGCACTGCATTACTTTCTAGCATATCCTTTGCTTCTCCTACAGCTAAGCTTTTCCAGCTAGCAGTGATGAGTGTTTCTTTATTAGTGGGGCAGGATCACAGACTGAAGCTGGCTGATGGATCCTGGATTGGAGCACGGAGGGCAGACACATTCTCAGAGCACATGTCCTTCTCGTCGCCACACAGCCCTCAGTGCCACAGCGCTTTGCAGAGGAAGGTCATACCATCATCCCTGTCTTACTGGTGGAGAAACTCCAGGCCCATAGGGCAAAGCAGCTTCCCTGCAGTCACCCAGGAGGGTTCAGAGCAGGATCCAGACCTCTCTCCTTCCATCTGGCTGCTCACTCCAGGAGATGTGGTGCTTTGGCAATGAGTCACAGTCAAGAAATGAAAAATCTCAAGATAGAGTAACCAGATTCAGTATCAAAGAGCATGCTGTAGGGATGGACACACCTAAATGCTTTTCTGGGTCAGAACTGATATGACTGAAATTTGACAGAAAAAACAAAGGGTTATTTTTAAAAGAGAAGCTTTAGCTGATGAAAGTAAAAAGGTGTAAATATCTTTTGTGGATCTATAATGTTAGTTAATATGAATCTGCTTTGTTCATTTCTATGAAACAAAAATAATTTTTCTGATATTTTACTTCCTCCAAAAAAATCTTCTGTTAAATACTAGAATGCCTAATTAAGGCTTTTGGGTCATCACTGCCATTCCTTGTTAGCAGATCTGTGTTTCTAATGTCTGATGAGAAGGTTCAACCATGCTGTTACTCACATGGGTTGCTTGGCTGGCTCCACTATCCGTAATGTGAATGAGTAAGAGCTCCAGGATTGACCCCTTCCCTTTGTTGAAGACTGCACTAGTAATTAATTTTTTCTAAGTTATCTTGATACTATTTTGAAACATGACAGATGAATTCACACTAGTAAGTAGGATACTCCCATTTTAACTCCTGCAGCCTGGCTCTATAAATGCTTACACACGCATAAACACAGCTCTACACATCCCCATACCTTTAAGCAAAGGAACATGCCTACTACATTCATAATTTAACAGTGTGTGTGAATCTGAAATTTAAAACTACAGATGAGCAAAGAGAAAGATGCAGTTCTAAGTCAGTCCTTAAATCATCTAAATTGAACAATAAAAAAGGCCCTAATATAAATTAAACCAGTGGGTTTGTAAATACAGAACTACTGAGGGCAGTGATGCTGCAGGCTGCATCAAGAAGAGGTTCCTTACAAGATTGCCTTCTGTAATTTATTTATTGTGTGGTACTGCAAGCCCAGAAAACAGACTACAGAGGTAACACAGATCTCAAGAGTATCTGTGGCAACAGTGTTGATCAGCCAAGTGACACCTCTTGTTAGTTCTCAGCTGTGCTGTGTAATAGCAAGGACAAGCCTGTTGTTAAGCGCTTCTCTCCACTTGTTTATCTGACTTGACTGCCCTCATTTCTACACCAGGATTCCTCCATCTAATTAGAGCAGTTATTCTAAGTGAAGTAAATAAAACAGAAGAATGTTCCTGTTGCATAACGTAACAATCTTTCCCAGGTCCCTCAGTCGCAAACTCTAGTGGCAAATACCAATTACATGAAATAGAAGAAGGCAAGACCTCAGGAGGAGTTCTTTATGGTTTCCTTTGATAGAAAAATTAATTTATGGCTGAATAAAGCTGTTCCTGTACATTTCTGTATCAGCAAATAAAAACAACTCTATAAAAGACCTTGCACATTTGGAGAAAAACAGAATGGGTAGGGCTGCCCTCTGCTACCGTGTCAATCTAATAGATATTATCTTTAATGCAGAGAATACCTAGAGAGGGTGGGTACTTTGAAAAGGAAGTTGGATGGGTTAGTGGCTCTCATGCAAAGAGGGGAAATTTGTCTCAGTGGCTTTCTAAATCTCTCACTGGGCCTGGTGGAAATTTATGTGCTGGCTTCATACAATTACTCGGCCTTTGGAAAAAGGCACACTGGCACATGACGGGGAAAAGCAGTCTGAAGTAACATAACCACCTCTGTGAGACAGCTATCTCAACAGAAGCAGAGAAAAGAAATTTCTGTTAGAGAAATAACAAGCCAAGAAATCTGCAAAAAAGTAAACAAGACAAGGAGGTTTTTTGTGGAGATGAAAGCTGTCACTAAAGACAGTAAACATCTGGTTGTGTTGATTATACGTTAGGAGCCAGATGAATCATGTATGACTAAATCTAGTGTAAGGCTAGTAGGACTGAAAATATGTCCAGGGTTATATATTTAAAAGAGTAGAGTAGAGTAAGTACTTACACATCTTTAGTAGTCCCTGTAGCACCTAGGAAAAAAAAAAAAACAAACATTTTTACCAGGCAATGGCATAATCCTCTAAACCAACCAACAGTGCAGTAATAGTTTTTCTGTCTTTCTGTCCTAAACAACATAGAAATAGCAACAAAAATTTGCTACTGTCAGAGAACACATTTCTCATGATTGTTCAGTTTATCCTTAATGATCATCCATACTATCCCTTAAATCCATCACATCTGGGCCAGACTCTCAGTGTGTGAAAATGATGCTGCTGTGGACCAGTGCCCAGGTGCAGTCACTCAAGATGGGGATTTTTTTCATCAACA
The DNA here is from genome assembly GCA_013397175.1 of Platysteira castanea. Taxonomy (NCBI): domain Eukaryota; kingdom Metazoa; phylum Chordata; class Aves; order Passeriformes; genus Platysteira; species Platysteira castanea. Next base: position 792,162 of record VYXC01012974.1, on the reverse strand, counting down.
TATGAAGAAAAAAATCTTTCTGAATTTTATATCCTTCACTTTGCTCAGTCCTCTGGTGGTTTTATCTGCTACAAAGTTGGCACAACTAACCAAGCAATTGCTCCCAAGTGCCTGATTATTCTGCCATTTGATGCAGTTGTAGAGCTGGCACTATGTGTGTGAAATGCTGCCTCGTTCGTCCTGCCAGATAAACAAAGTTTTATAAAACGACTAGACAGAACTAATATAAACATTGGGACACAACCCATCCAAAGCCCCAGACATCTAAGGGATCAACTACCCCTTAATTCATCTTACTATTTAACAAAAAAACAGAGACAAAAGCTGCCACCTGCCTGCCTGGTATAAGTGACTGACTTTTTTTTTTTTCTTTGGTGACTCAGATGTTTCTTGCTGGTAGAGAAACATTCACTCAAATACAAACTCTTTCTTGTTTCTCCTAAGTTACTAATGCTATGTTGCTCTTGCTAGTATATAATGCAGCTGAGTAACCAGTAAATTATCCCTTCTATTAATTACAGAAGTTAGGACAGACATTATAAAAACCTTTCACTTCTCCTTTCCTTCTAGTACTTAACTGGAAAAGGTGATCTGAGCTCACTTTGAAGAAACTGCAGTAGCCAATCCCAGGTATTTTTTGAGTTTGGAGGTAGGTTGGGGTTTTTTCTCCCATGGTACTTCATTTATTGGGAAACTTTTTTTTTTTCTGCTGCTGAAAGATATACATAAATAGCAAATACCTTTCATCTCACTTTGATATGTAAGAATATGCCTTCCACATTCTTATTTTAAACAAGAAGAAGAAATAGTCCTGCAAGGCTTTCCAGCTCTGTCTACCTGAATGGACTGCTTGAATGGCAGAAAACATCATCCTTTACAGCTAATTCCTGAACATTATATCATTCCCATTTCCTATGACTTGACTATCCCTCCTTTTCCCAGCAAAGCACAGACTAGACTCATACAAGACTGTACACATTTCTTCTCTTAGTCTTGCTTCCAGAGTCAACAAAATGTCAACATGACTGCACATATCAGCAGAAAGCCCTAATTAAGTTGGAGGGAGTATCTCTAGTCACAGTAAGCTCAGGCCCTTGCTTTAGCACTTCACCAGGCAGCCTTCTGAGACTTTTTGGCTTTGCAGGCAGATCTATGAAGCACCACATGTAAACCTCTCCAATTAATTGTGTCCAGGTGGAAGGCTGGCATTGCTGGGCAAGCTCAATCTCTGCCGATGTAGGGAGACATTTTCTGCTTTCAAGGCTAGTTCATCCAGAGTCAGCTCAGCAATGAGCCTTCAGGGCACCCCCCTGTACATCTAGACAGAGCCCAGGCACCAGCAGCACTTCAGACAACATGTGTTTTGAAAAGCCTAGCTGGAGCTAGCAGGATTTTTAATTTTTTCCAGAAGAAACTATACCTTTGCTGTGCCTGTTCTGCACGAGGGCCATGACTTTCTTATTTTCTTAGTCTAAACTCACTGCAATCAAAACCAGTTTCTCTAAAAAGGTTCACGGTCCTTGTTGAGGCCTTTGCCAAGACTTTTCTGAGTCTAAGCACCTTGGATGCCCATCTGAAAAATGTGTTTTCCTTGCCGGAAGTACAGCAAAAGTATGGAGTGTTTAGTACACACACTGAAACCTCAAGCCAAGTGAGAAGAACTGTGTGCCTACAGTACTGCTACACTCCCCAGAGGTGATACTCAAGTTCCAGTCAATCACAGGGCACACTGCAGTGTCATATCCGAGTTCAATGCCATGCCTGTCTTCAATGATTCAGGGTACAAATACATTCTCACTCTGGAGACAGGAGACGTCCCTCAGACCCAGCAGCCTGGGCTTTGTGTAGAGCTACAGAGTGATGAACCTGTGTTTGGAAATATGCCACTAACACTCACACATGGCAGCACTTGTTTCCTTGGGATATTAGCAAGGGTACCACTGCTGGAAAACCACTACAGTGTGCATTTCACACAAAAACTTTGAGAACTGAGTATGATGAAAAAAAAATCACTTTTTAAGAGATCGGTTTTACTTTTATAACGAATAAAAAAATACATATGAAAAGAAATACGTTGTTTTCTACTTTTTTATAAGCACAGCAAACCAGTTTATCCTCACTTTCATTGCTGGGATTCCATTAATTTCAGTGCGGTCACTGCCCATTTTCACTAGCAAAAGTGAAAAAAGTGTTTGGTTCAAATTTCCTTCAAGTACCACTAAGGTACCTGACTACAGATCTGAAAGTGTTTCCAGTTAACAAAGGAGTTTTCTTCCTGCAAGAGTTCTGAGCTTGCAAATGAACATCATTTTACCTAGGTGTACCATAAAAAAACCTCTGTGTAAAATCTTATAAGGTTTTGCTCATTAGGGAGCCTGAACACTCCTTATACGTAGATATTATTTCTCAAGGAACCCAAAAACATCTCAGTTCATATGGACATGTTTATTTGTAAAATCCAATCCATTCACCCTCACTCCATTACTTCACTGACATATTTGTCTAACTCTCGCATGTTTAGTGAGCAACACAATTTTATCACTACTCAAGTTTCCTCTGCCAGAAGTTCAGCCAAAGAATCTTGTTTACTACCAATCCACAAACACTCTATATCTCATTCCATAGCAGCAAGGCTTAGTGCTCTCAGAGATATGATGGTTTCCATATCTGACTTGACAAAAGCCTCACATATTTAAAAACTTGTCCATTTTTTCCCACTGTATCAGCTTGGCCTAAAAAAAGGCAGCACTTGACCCTACAAGCCTTGTCTTGATAGGCTCTTGCTCGCTTGGGTTTTCAAAACCTGCCTAACCTCAGCAAGAGATTGAGGAGTAGCCATGAAGCCACATCCATAAAAAATAGGCAATGCTGAATTGTCCTGAATGACCTCTCTGCTCACACCATTTACACAGTAGGACCATGGGTGCATTTTGGCATTTTAGAGCTGCAGAAGGAGAAGAAAGAGTACAGCCTGCAAATAAATGTGGCCCATTCAGCCACACATTGCTCTGAGCCCCGGTGATTACAGAAGAAAAACATTCTGTCTAGAGCAGTGGAGCTGTGATCCCTCAAAAAAAACCCAGCGCATTTAAACAGTCACAAATCAAAAAGGAGAAGAATTTATCCCAAAGCATCTTCCATGAGGTGAGAGGGGGTTTTGCTCTTTCAGAACACAGCAGCTTCTCTTGGCGACACCGCAGGATTTCAGTAAATGCAGGCCTAGTGTGAAAGATGGTTGAGAGACATTGATAGCCACAGACAATATTGCTGTGTGCTGAGAAATGCATCAGGAGTGAGGGTGAGAGACAAGAGCTTCAGAAAAACATAAAAAGCATGAGAGGCAACCACTCAAATGAATAAACACATGGATACAAAAAATGCCAGGACCTGACTTTGGAGCAGATTATGAAATATTTTCCTAATATTTTTAATGGACAATGCGCTATGACATATTCTTGCACATCAAATTGTTACAAAAAGCAAATAAAATCCCTCAAAATTATACATATGTACATGCAACTATTAAGCTTAAAAATTAGTTTTCTACTGTAGGCTCCCTTCTGATGTGCTCCAACAGTCAGCAATATGGAATCGCGTTCTAACATCAATGAATTTATTCTATTTATACCCCATTGTAACTGAGGACAGAATTATATAAACTTGTTTCCAACTGATTACTTCTTCAACGGATCAGGTGGGAATTATGTACACAGACTTGACCCAACCAACAGAATGGCACGATGACTTCTTGGACATTGCATCAAACTTGAAGTTAATAAATCTGTTAAAACTTGGTGTGAAAGTTCTCCTTCATCATAACTTGACTGTATTTGAAGCTTTCCACAGCTTCAAATATTCTCTACATATTCTCTATAAATTCTCTATATATTTAAATTAAGGCTAGACTGACAGCCTCCAAAGAGTACCATAATTTAAGGTGCTGTCATTGCTACTACAATAGATATGGAAAGGAGGAGGCAGTTAAAACGTTTTAGTGAAGAATCACTAGAATGAAGGGAAATGCCTTAACTCAGAGAAAAAAAAAAAAAGAAGTAAATTCATGTTTAAGAGCATATTTTTAAAAGACAAGGAAAAAAAAAAAGAAGAGCTATTTTTGAGCTTCTAAAACTCCAGGAAATAACATGAAAGAAGGATATGTAAAATGAGATAACAAACAAAAGGAAAACAGCAAGTTGAGAAATAAAAAACAAGTACAATGCACAGTTAACACATAAAATAGCTAGGTAATTTAAGAAGGATGTATATACATAAGTTTACTTGGATAACTGAAGTTGCCATTTCTCAGTTGAAGAGCTTTTTGCCACTGTGTGATCCTCTGTAAAGGACATTTGAATGCTGTGAGTTATCCTGGTGTTCTGGAGTACTGCACCACAGACTGAAATGCTATTCTAGACCATGTCTATTAGTTTAGATCTCACAGACCATAGAGCTGAAAGCTCTGATGTCATTCTCGCCATGCAACAGAAGATAATATCATTAGCTGAACTATCACCATATATACATCTGCTTAGGAAAAATCAAATTAGGCTACAATAGAAATTTTACCAGAGTAAGAAAATGAGGATTGGCGTTACACATTTAATGTGTTCTGTGAAGTACACTACAATATTATACTTAGTCATATGATATGACAGAGAGTGTTACAGGTTAATTACATGTTATGTACCTATAGCTTTGACATTACTGACTACACAATAGTCATAACTTTAGCATTAAAGATGCAGTCATGCTGTGCATGCCACAAAATTAATTTGTATTTACACAGTCTTCACATCTTTTGGTAAAATTATGAGTTGCACTTTCCTTAGAAGCTCGAGGATTCAGAATAAAAATGGTAAGTCTTCTCCTTCCTCTTTATAAAACAATTTTATTTTTATTAGACACACTTTTGAAGGAATGTTAAATGAAGTAAATAAATAGTAGACATCTGACGTCTTATTTTTATTACCAGCTGTTTGTTATTTTAAGACCATAGACTGCACAGAGTAATTCCTGACTGACAGTGGTGAAAGTGAGAAGAGAACCGGACCTTTAGAGCTGCATCTGATTTGGAGGATCTATCAGTGCAACAGTAATAATTCCATTCTACTAATGATGTATTTTACGTGGCATTGTTGGTTTTTACCTGCGCTAAGCCCTTGGAGATCCGTGGAATATTTCTAAAGAGCATGTGAAAGGTTACCAAAAATGCAAGTTCAAATATTTTATGCATAACAGTATAAGTAAGTTTAACTATCAAAGGGGTCGGACCTTCAGCAAAAATACTTTATGTATCTACAAGCCAAAACCTGTTGAAGACAACTACCTCTAATGCAATGGGACACATTTAAACAAACTTTGAGTTCAAAATAATTCACTAAATAATACTGCTGTCAGAGTTAGTCTATTTGACATTTACCCATTTGTACCCTGGTACAAGTTCCACAGGGCAGCCAGATCAACATTAATTTAGAAACTACCACAAATGGACTAATAATTGACTCAACATTTTTGTCTGAAGTTCCCTGAAGCTTGTACTGGTGCTTTTACCCAGCAAACAGAAAAGGGATGTGAACAAGCATCACCCCAGTGGTATGAAGCTAGACTGGTCATATACAGAAAAAACTTCCAGTCACAGCAGTGTGGGAATCAACTAAAGGGAGAGAATTCATGTGTGCAAACAGGACAGCTCTAATAAGAGCATTGAATGTTCAAGCAGGTTCACACAGTGCATTCTTTATGGATGAGAGAGGCCTCTGATAGATGGACATAGTACGTAAAACACACATTACAGTCATTTAACAGAAATCGAGTAAGAAATGGCAGAATCACATTCTCCTCTGAGTGCAAAGTGCAGAGTTGAACAGGTAAACCAGCAACACACCCCACAAACATTCACACATAGGTACATCCTAGAGAAGGCAGCATCACTCACACTCACAGGCGTGACCAAGTCAGGACTAGCAACGCCCAAGGCACCACGGAAGCTGTGGTTAAAGCAAGTCAAAACAGTAAGAGATGGGGACCCAGTAATTCTAAGTGGTCCAACTATTAAATTGCTGCATATTTTCAAGAGCTGAAAGCTCTCAAGTGCGTCTGAAAGATTTGGTAAAGGTACTGGAACAGGTGGTAATGTTTGCCAAGTGCAGCTAGGATGAAAAATGATTGAGAAATGCTCATATTATAATTACAGGGTGAAGGTCCACTTATCAGTTTCCATGTAGTTTCCTTTTCTGCGGGGGCTGGGGGGAGGAAGAGCACAACAGCACCATCTTCCCAGATCTTACCTCTTTTGAAAATAGCAATGAACAAATAAGGGAGCCAGCTGGACGCACCAGCCAGCAGTACACATTAACATGCATGAAACCTCAATCATGGAATATCCTCCAACTTCTCCAACAAGCAAAAGGAGAAGATGTGGCACAAATTCATTTCAGAAGTGGCATTCGTGGCCTTATAGGGAAGCGAAGAGGATGGAGTTGACACCCCCGGCGTGATCCTTACGTCCAGCTCCTGGCCTGGGCACGGCAAGCCCTTGCCCACGGCAAGCTGCCTTGGGCAGCTGCTGTCGGAGGTGGTGATTCTAGCGACAACCGGGCACCAGAAAGCCGCCGGTGCCCGCGGCAGGCCACATCACCCTCTCTCCCCTGAGCAAGCGGATCAGCCTCGGGAAAGGAAGATGCTCTTGCAAGAGGGCGGGCAGTGATTCCCGCGGCTCGGACGGGCATCCCCCGAGCCGGGGGCTGTATCCCCGCCGGGTGCGGGTGAGTGCCCGCCGCCGCCCCCTCCCCGCAGTCCCCGNGCCCGCCGGTGCGGTGCGGTCACGGGAGACAGCCGGCGGCGGGCGGAGCCGGGTGGGAGATAAAGCCGCGGGGACCCCTCCTCCTCCTCTTCCTCCTCCTCCTCCTCCTCCTCTCCCCACCCATCGCCCGGGAAACCGCCGGCCCCGAGAGGCGCTTGCCCGCCCCAGCCCCGGCCCCTCACAGCACCTCCAGTTCGTTCCCAAGGAAAGCCACACCCCGCCTCCCGGGCTGTCCCCTCGTCCGGACGGGCTGGAGCTGCTAAGTCGGAGATATGGCTCAGCCCAGGCTCAAGCCTGCAGGACTCCGAACGACCCCATCCGCAGGCAACAAACCCAGAGCCTCCCCGGGCAGTGGAGATGCTCCTTGGCTCACACGTTTCTCGGGAGCTTTGGGACCCCCTTCATCCACCAAGGGGAACATAGGTGTAAACAGAGGACCGGGATACAAACCCTACATCTGCTACCAATAACACCTCGTTCACTATTTTAAGCAAGCCTTTATTGATTGGTTTGGGTATTTCTCTTCTTATTAAGAAACATGATGGTGAAAGTGAAGACCCATTGAGTTGAGAACAGCTACAGATTCACTTTCCCCAAGTAATATCAGCACCACTGAGAAACATGAAAGATAAGTTTACAAATTCTTCAAGCAATCATTTTCATTCAACATTTGTGTCATTTACCAAAAAGAATTTGACTTTCTGTTAACCCGAACCTGTCTTCCACACAGTGAAGTAAAATACTTCAAAACCTTGATGCCTTGGTTACTCTTCCTCTGTCCTCAAATGACCAGGAAGCTGAAATCCAATGGATACATCCAGATACAACTGCAAATACTCTAGATAGATAGATAGATACTACTGCTACAACAAATTTGTTTAAGGGCTCAGAAAGATGTTTTAGGGGTGTCATAGAAACTCCAGTACAAGAATCACACATGCATATGACTGATAATTGTCTGCTACAAAAGGACCAGATACAAAGTGCTGCTGCCTGACCTTTCAGTCTGTTCAGAGAGGGGGAAAAAAAAGACATCACAATTCTCTTACAGGTTTCCCAAGAAGTACACATTAAAACAAAGCCGCTCCATAAGCAGCAGAGACGATAACATCCAGTCTCCTACGGATTTGTGCCCTAGGGAGGACCACCTACATGGGCTCACTGATGTTCACCTTGGGACAGGGTGTAAGATCTCCTTCCACTGACTGGCCACCTATTTTCATGTCAGTTGTAGAAAGTCAGTATTTTCAGGGTCTTTGTCGATATCTTCCTGACAAATTGGCTGAACCTGAACAATCAGCACAAAATTTAATAAGACAGGGCTAATGGGCACATAGGTATGGCCACACAATTCCTTCACCGCCACCAGCCCTAAAGCAGACAGACAGTGCAAATGTGTGAATTTTTCTTCATGAGAAAAAAAATCTCACAAAGGTTCAAAACCACCTCTTTTTGATGGCCAGACAGTTTTCTGAAATTCACACAGAAAAATAAACCCTCAGGCCAAGCTTTCAGTACCAAGCATCAGCCCAAAGTGAATTTTTAATGGCAGAGTTAAGAAGGAAGAAAGGGTGCTCTGAAAGCAAGGCTGAAAGACATGCTGCTTTAAGGCCCCATGTGGTTTTCTAATATAAAAATAAACAAAAAATCCCAGCGGCCCCCACTGACCATAGGCTTGTCACATTTCGAGGTATCTAGTAATGTGCTTTTAACATGCAATTTACCTTGGAGGAAACAGTTGTGATGAGCACAGAACCCGAGCCATGTACTCACATACTAGAAGAGGCAGCTGGGAGGCAAAAATCCCCTGGAGATGCCTTGACACCAAGCCATTGCCCTGGCCACAAGGAGAAGATATGAGGCTGGTTCAGAAACTTGCAGTGGTATTGAGGATGACAGAAAGGTGATGTAACTTCTAAGTGCTCTCACTCCTCCTACAAGTTCAGTGTGTCTCACCCAAGCCAAGCACCCTGTGTGCACAAACCAAGGGCTGCACTAAGTTCAGCAAGGCAAGAAACTTCCAGCACACCCACCCAAAGCTGGAGTTAGTAGCAGCTTCAGGGGACTTAAGACAACGGAAATGTGATGTATTCCTCTATATGCTGTCTGGGATTGTAATGAGTCAGCCCTTCTCCTGGCAGCTCTATTGTAGTTGCCTCCTACTACAAATGAGAAGACACACTTTAGATTCAACTTTACTTGTGTTTTACACAAACAGAGTATTTCACTTCATTACTGAAAATAACTGGTAGCAAAATACAGTCACCTAAGCAAGTTAATTAAATGAACGCTTGACATTAAGGGAAAGGAGTGACATGTTCCCTGCATCAGCAAACTCTTGGTGTCTGTCATCACACACCCTGTGTACATCATCTCGTCTGAGGAAGACTGGGAGATGTATGGACGTGAACTTCTGTAAGTATTTCACAAGGTGTAGTGAAAAAGGATTTTGTTATTCTTTCCCTAAATCACCAAAAATTGTGCCCAGCTGGGAAACAGGTTGATTGATGGGATTATCCAAATCTGAAATTCCAGTGATTTTCCCTTTTTGGGCATTTTTGCTAGTCTGAGTGCTTAAAATCCAAATAATCTGTCTGTCAAGCTGGTATGCAAGTCTATGGAAAGGATCTTTAAAACCCATTACTTCTGGGTATTAGGGAATAGCCCTTATTTGCACAATAATGTATACTTTTCAAAATCCTTTTTTATGTAAGTATCCACACAGAAACCTTATGCATCCATGATTTCTTTCTAACAAATCATTTGCTTACAAAGGCTTGGATCTCAGCTTATGCAAGTATAAGAGCTAGACTTTGATGACCCTTTGTGGGTCCCTTCCAACTCAGGATACTCTACAATTTTATAGCAAAAATAGATGCTAATCAGCATCTTCTGGGTGTTTTCTTTTGAACAGTGTCTTTTAGATATGGATGTTCTCAAAACCGCAAATGTCCTGAAAAAACTGTCAGTTCCTCATCAGCAGTTAGAACTGTGAGATAAACTTTTTCCTCATCAAATCTACAACAGAATTTAATTTAGACCAAACTTGCCGTCTTTAAGAGCTGCACTGCAAAAATATGCTCAGAGTTTACCAATGCAACCACCTTGTTCATGGCCGATTCTCAATTCCATTGTTTTCAAGTTCTAATTCCCAGGTTTTCAGGCTACCTTGTATTATGTTTCTCCCTGGACAGTTTTACAGTCTTGCTACAGGACTGTTGTTTTATAGCTGGAAACCTGGGCTTTTAGCTTTCACTGACTTCTTCAAATATCATGGTACAGCATAGATGGTGCAAGGATGATTCTTCTTGAAAAATCCGATAGTTCAAGCCCCAGTCTAACAAAAAAAAAGCACTTCTGTGTCAACAGGGGGTTGTTCGTTTTATATGTCAATAAACAAAGACCAATACATCAAGAGAGTAATTATTTATATTAACATAAAGAGGGAGAAAAATCAAGACATGATTTCACAACCCTTGAAATTGCTCACTACATGGCAAAGGGAGATACTTAGAAGATCTCTACATTGCTAGGAACATTTCATTCTTTACAAAAAGGGTTAACTAATCTGATTTGGGTTACAGAGGCCAAATGACATTCATAACAAAACCCAGAGGCCAACAAAAAGAAAGAAACCTACAACCTCCCATGTTTCTACGCTATTTCTTATAATGGCTATAATGTGAAAGCACTTGGTCACACCAGGCTGACCCCAACTGTGCAAGGTACCATCTGGACACATAATGAATGTTCATCTTTGCTGGCAGTCAGAAAGACAAGAAATAGCTGATGGATGAGATAATAGAGAAGCCAAAGTAGGAAGCAGTGAGATAGCATTACTATTTATAAAACTGGTGTGCCTGAGAAGAAAAAAAAAAAAAAAAAAAGGTTGTATCAGGTCAAAGGAAAGATCCACCTTGTTCAGGATCCTGACTCTGACAGGACTGAAAGAACACAGGAAACTCATACGGTATGTGCCCCCCAAACTCTTCCATCTTCCAGTATTTGCAGGTCACAGTCTGACTGAGGCAGGTATGGTTGCCATGTTCTAGCAACCCTTGACACATTTCTCTTCTATGAACCTGTTCCACCAACCCTTGAACCCATATAAGACCCTGGCACTGAAAGTATCCTCTGTTCCACTTCTGAGGCACATGTGAATTGAAGAACCTACTTTTGTCTGCTTTGAGCCTGGCTCCTGCCCGCTTCAGCTGTTGGTGGTTTGTTCCTCATATCAGGATGAACACTGAAGAATCAATTCCCCACCTCACACCGTTTATGATTGTTGCTCTTCACAGCAGAATAAACACCCAAGAATCAATATGTCTCCTATCCTCACCCTTAGTTAGCAGCAGTGATAGCAAGTTGTCATTTTCTGGCAGTTGATCAATAGGTAGTTAAAACACTTTGAAAGAGATTTTCACTGAAAGGATTTAGAAACCCCATGCTAGAGACAAGGTTCTGCTAGTAATACCAAGCTTATATAAGAAGCAATGCAGGGACCCTGCGTGGAGGGAGCAGCCAAACTGCTTTGCCCATTTCAGACTTATTGTAATCCCTGCAGTGCGTCCCTCCTTGCACTCCTTGTTAGCAAGGAGAAAATGTGATAAAAGCTTTCTGTACCCACTCTCTCCTTTTTTCTGGCTGCCTGGCAGCCCCACACTCACCATGCTGGGAATTTTTCAGCACCAGCCCTACACTCCTCTGAGCCCTGAGCTGGTCTTGCCTCACCTTGAGTCCACCACCATAGAAGGGCCAGCTACCATCTAACCTTAAATGATCCACACGGGCATTATTTATCATGGCAGAACAGTGAGGAACAGAATCAAACTGAGAGAACTTAGGAGGAAAAGCAATTCGTCTTTGTCCTTGCAGTGACAGTGGAAAATTTGACTTGAATATTTCTTTTAAACAAAAATGATGACTCCTTCTATTAAAAAAACCCCATAAAACAGTGGAATGTGGGGGTTTATAATGATTCATGGAAGCAGACTTTAAAAATATGATTTAACACCTTACTTTAAAGCAAAAAAAAAGTGTATTTGCCAAGACCAAGGATTTTCTTTCATCTTAGGTCAAGATTTTAATTTATCTATCTGTTCCTGCTCTCATGAAAGTCACTAATAAAATTCTCATTATTGGACCAAATCAGACATGAATTGAGACAAAATCAACAATTTCTCCTATATCATCTAGTAAGCAACAAACAAGGAACCTACTGGCCAGCCAATAAGTGCCAAAAATGTGAATATTCTGTTAGTCGATATGCCAGCTTTACAGAAATTTCTGCGCTCTCCTCCCCTCCCATCCAATCTCTAACAGAATAAATAACAATTAATTTTGCAATAATTCTTTCTGAATGTGATTATTGTCCATAGTCCTGAAACCCCGTTTGTTTTACAAGCTTATGGGGGCATGTGATTCTTGGGTGATTCACAAGGTAGGAACGGAGTTCAGGACTAAAACTTTCAAAGGTAAGTTGATGGGGGAGAAATAAGTCATAATTCAATGTTCACATCAGTGTTACATCTGTTCCTAAAAAGTCTAGATTTTAGAACACAGACCCGAAGAATTTGCTGTTGAGCTCAGCTATTACCCCCTGCCTGGAAAGATTTTTCTTTCAGAGTTATTTTCAGGTGCCCTTGAAAATAACAAATAGCCAAATGCTTAAACTGGACATTCAGAAACAGTTTGGAATCCTTTCTGTGCCCAAAAGGTTGATATATATGATGTATTAGATTCCTCTATTAGAGGTTTTACAAAAATACAGGAGATAGGTAAGAGTGCTTCTTACCCCTGAGATCAGTCAGGCTTCATTTTACTATCTCTGATAACAAACAGCCTCCCAAAGCTCTATTCCAGAGGAGAAAAGCATCTTACTCTCTTATTTTAATATACTATGCAGACACATTAATCTTTTTCCCCGTCTCTCACTTCATAAATTAATTTGCAAGATGCAGCTAAATCAGCTTTTACAAAGACAGGATCACAAAATGAACAGATGAAAAAATGGCAAAATGCTAGAGAAAGGACCTTTATACTGAGCTGTCATGAAGATAGTGCAGCACTGCATCTTTTTGAAACAAAGCGTGTGCATTGCTTCAGGCACACATGTACCTGAAACACACTTGCTCCATTTGAAAAGCCTAAATTAGTGCTCGAGTAGTGTAAGACAACTGGATCTAGATCCATGAGAGGAAACTCTGCCTCAGAGCCGTGTATGAGAAAGGCACATCTCTTGTCTGGAGTCCCACACTTTTATTTCAAGAGGCCCTTCTGCACACATAGCTCTTATTTGCGCAGTACCGTGGGAAGATGATATCCCTGCTTATTATGTTTTATTTTCATGCACTTTTTCAGATGTCAGTTCTTTCTCTGTTGTTGATATAAATTCCCATTACAGTTTTCCACACATAATAATTGCTTTTGCCCTATATTGGTAATGATGCCAACCAGCACAGTCGCTGCCTTGTTTTTTGTACGCAGTGTGCCTGCAGACTATAGAAACAGCAGACACATCCTCACGATGAAAAATGTTTTCATCAAAGCTGTATATTTATCCAACTCTGCTTAATTAGTACCTTAGCTTTTGAAAGCCTAGGGAAGCTAAAATTTACCAGTCTTTTTACAGTAGCTATATATAATTCACACTGACTGGGACTTTCATAACTTGCATGTGACATTTTATTGAAATAATAGAATTCTGCTTCAGCAAATACCAGCCAGGATAAGAAAAGATAAATGCACATCAAAACAGCACCTCTCTATCTAAATATGGGTTTAATACAAGAGGATACTAACAATTTTGATTAATCAAAACTGCTGTCATACTAAACACAACAGTAAACAGAAGTTCTTACAATTAGCAACATGGAAGCAGTGTGTGTTAGGTCATTTTAAAAAAAGACACTCACAAATACCAACTATATCTTGTGCTTTTGACTGCTTTTAACACATAATTTTAATTAGAATGTGGTTCTTGACAGATAAAGTACTAGCAATTTTTAAGCACTTAAAGAAGGTTCTTGTATGCATAATTTCAAATATTTGTAAGAGCAGAGTATTTGTACCCATGAAATAATACAAACTGTAAGCAATCAGTAGTAGTTACATGGTGTCCTCACACGATGTTCTCATAGGAGACATCCTCTAGCACCTATATAAGGGTGACAAACTCCTCTCATTTATATTTATAAAGATTAAGCAATTCATCCCTGTTAAACACAGAATCAGCTTCTGGATCCACAAGTAGAGGGAAATGGTAGAGACAGACATAGAAATGGATAGTTTGGGAATTTCTGCATTAAATACTTGATCTAGTTTCATTTATTCCAGGTTTAACAGCAAAATGGAGGCAAGACACCAAAACCATCTGTTCCTTAATATATACCTGGAATTACTCCCAAAACACTGGTGTTTTGTTTATTAGTATTTGCATTGCATTTCAAAATTCATGACTTGGGGCTCCTAAAATGCACGGAATTGTGTGAAAATGATGAACGTAACTTAAAATAATTGCTGTGGAGATTTAATTCTTTGATTTCTGACAGTGAGCATTTAGGATTCAAGGACTTGCTTTTCTCTTTCCTTTCTGTGCCCAAGGGTCAGTCCTTTTCCAACCAACCCCAAATCTCTCCCATCTCATAATAAGAAGCACATGTCACTTGGGGAGGCTGTGACAGGAAGCTGACAGCCTGGTAGCACCTCACAGCAAACCTGCCCTAGAAGGCTGCGACACGGTGAAACCCCAGGTGCTGGCAGCACCAGTCCAGATGTACCACAGCATAAACAAGATGAGATCTGGACTCAAACCTAACAATGACCAGAGCACTTATTTGAAGCGAAGCCACTCTTTTTTGATTTAGTTTTTCAAAGCACTGAACATTGCTCCATTTGGCAATGCTACAACGCAGTGTAAATCAAATCTAACAAAACCTCTGAAATTCTGTATGCACAAGCAGTTCTGTTCAGGGGAGGGATGAAAAACTCTGGCAACTTCTCTTTTGTCACAGATTTCTTGCAAAGCATTTAAGTTAGTTTAAACACTGATGAGAACATTTTCCATTGTATTATTATTCATGTTCTCACAGTCACAGATATGATACTGCTCTCCTGTTTAGGGCTTTTTTCTTTTTGCTATTTCATAAATGTTTGATTTGAGAGGGTGAAAAACTAATCAGAAACCATTGGTCCCTTCTAAGAAAAACCTATGCATATTATTAGGTGCTGTTGACTCTGACTGCAGTACATGCTGTCTGCATGCTTCATGGTTTTCACTGAGAGATACTTGCTGACCTAGGATCTTGCCAGCACTTATGTTTACAGAGTATTTAAAGATAATGACTGTACGTGACCCTTGAACTAAATGTTCCGGTTTCAAAATGTGAAAGAAGAACGAAGAAAAGCAATGTGTTACCATAAATGAATTTGAAAGAACTAGGAAACTATTTACTGATCCAGCCAACACTTATATGCCTGATTAATCTCCAGGAATCTGACAGGCTAAAAACACAAGTTTCTAAGTTTGCAGGGCTGTGGCTGGGTTGTCAAGTGCACAGGTAACATAGAGCATTGCTGCAGGGCTACAAACCACCTGCCTGCACAGCAAACCACACGATGGAAAGCAAAAGGGCGGGGCAGCTTCTCGGCTGCAAGGCAAACTCTGCACCAGGTGCTGGAGCAGTCACATACGGTGGGCAGTTTATAGCCCAAAAGCTGCCCACAGCCTGGTGAGATAGTTCACCTTGCTTGTACCTTGCTCACAGTGATCTTCATCCTGGGAGAATACAGAGAGAAGTTTGCCAGAAGTTTGGATTAATTATTTCACTAACAGCAGGAGTCAGGCCCTGCTGTTGGCCTCCTATGGGCTCTCACCCGTGCTGTACGGGCAGCACACCTCGGAAAAGACACTCCAAGAGCTACAAAGCTGCAAAAGGCAATGACAACATGTGGCTTGCAACCTCTCCTACAATGATTCAACTCTGCTCCCCTCATACTCCTGACTGGCCTCTACTAAAGCAATTTATCAGCACGCCATGGTGACAGCCCTGCCTCCAGCAGCAGTGCTGGATGGAGTGTCTCAGTGCACATGCTGCAGAATTCCAACTCTCTGGCAAGCCCTTCATTTGCAGCAGTAGGTCCAGTCATATGACAGGAAAGGGTTTCCAGTATTTGCCTTTCTCCAGACAGCAGAAGAACTTCTAAGAAGCCGCCACGGGAAGAAAAATTGGAAACATCTGATCTTCCAGCACTGGAAACATCTGAGCACTGTGGAGGAACACAGAGCTCGTGAGAGGGTTCCTGCTGAGCTGGACTGGGGGTGTCCAGACCTGCTGCCTGGGCAGTGATGCAGCACTGTATTTTCCTTGTATGACTGCACTTGCTTGTATACTTGTGCTCCTGACATTGTCTTGGGAGCCTGCTGGGAGGAGTCACTGCTGATTGTGGTATCAGTGCCCATGTGGGTTCTGCCTAGAGTTTCCTTATTGCTTTCTGTATCATCCTCTGGGGTTTTTGCTGTTTCTCTAAAAATACAAAATGACATGCTATTGCATCACCACATCCTGCTCTGCCCTTGCCCTGGGCAGCACAGACAGGCTCTGCTCAAGGGGGAAGCAGGCAGGAGAGCTTTGGGACCTCTGCAGTAGCCTCAGTTAGGGACCCAGACCCCTTTGTGCTACGCTGTGGATGGAGAACAAAAGGAGTCCAAACAGAACACAGGAAGACCAAAAAGGGTATAATCATGCTGGCAGACTTATGGACTTCTAATAGGCTTTAAGGTATGTTCTGCTATATAAATGTTAAGACCATCTCATTCAGCTTTTTTAGCCTAACCAGCCATAGAAAGATGCAAGGGAAGGTGAATCAAAGGGAGTGATCAGAATAAAGACAACATGAACTTTTCCATTATGTTGTTCGGAAGAAAACACAAAAGTGCAGGGCCTGATTGGTTCATGTGATCTCATGATAAAAAAATTACACCAATAGCTGGCTTTAGACACAGTGACAAAATTAAGTGCACTTGCTTCTGATATTTGTGTTGATGTTGTAAAGACTACAAAAGTAGGTTCCCTCTGACACTAAATTGACAGCTTTTTCTACAGATCCAGCCTGCATTTGAATGTGGTATTCTGACTTTCGGTAACCTCTATGCCTAACAGGTTATTTATTGGCACTTCATAATCATATGCCAGGCATTAGATGTCTCTTAGTTTAATGTACAGAATCATGCCAGATATGCATTTCTTTGACGAAGTACCTGTATTATTCTTTCTGTCACTTCTTGTATTTCACCCAAAGATTTTTCACCATTCCTCAGAGAGCTCTGAAGTCCACTGGACCATCACCTGAAGCAGAAGGTTAGGGAGCAACATACATCACAAAAAGCACAGCTAGGAGGAGGAAGGAGCCTGCATATTGACATTTGCACTGCAAAAACATAAAAACTTTAGCTTAAAATATTCCAATAATTTTCCAACGACCTACCCACTCTCTCATTGTTCCTGTTTCTTGCAAAGCAAATGCAAACTGTGAAGTCAGATGCCCTCCATCAGATAGGCCCCCAAACAAAAATTCATGGCAACACTGTCCGAGTCCACGCAGCACAGGGCAGAGGGAGGCGTGGAGGAAGTGGTGGCAACGCCTCTGGCTGGTATTGCCATCAGTGACTCCAGCATTTGAAACCATATCTTTTTTCTGCATCTGGGTGGAGGCTGCTGCTGTGCTTGGTTACATGAGGGGACTTAATTGTCCTTAAATTACATGAAATTAAAGATGGCAGTTATACCCTTCACCTTCAATGAGGTTTTAATTAGATCCATCCCACCAGCCAGTCCATCTGTGCATATCCATTCTGGCATATTACTAATGTGTTTAATGGAAATAAACAAAGCCATGTGTTTTACGTTAAAACAAAGAACATGACATCATGGTTACACAGCAATTAATAACTTCAGTGGAATTTTATTTCAACCCAATACTATGTTATGGGTCATACACAAAATCACAAGATATTCCTTTTTTTATGTGCCCAAGACATGTTCTGTACATCAGACGCCCTATTGTTAATTCAACCAGTAACTTATTCAGAGACTATTAAAAAATTTGGTTTGGGATACTTCTGGTGGGGAAAGTACTAAGAGACTTTTTCACATCTTTCACTTGTATTCATTTGAAGCAATTTATTGCTACTATCATATAACATATCCTCTATATTTATATTCATATATAGTTATACAAAGCTGCACAACTTATGGTAAATTATTACACATCTCAAAGTCATCTGTAGTTCAAGAATTTCTTTGTTACTGAGCACGAAGAAAAACCTGAGATACTTTGTTAAATGCATAAATAGACTCAGCTGACTTAGCAAACATGTGACTACCACACCACTGCTCAGAAATTTCTTGTAAAGTATAAGGTAGGAAGCCAAAAAGGAAGCATAATGCAACATGTTCTTTAAAGTTATAATGGAACATATGAGAAAGAAAACACAATGCAGTATGACTTACTCTGTAACTAGTCTAACCAGAAAAAAATAATTATAGTCAGCTCTCCATTAATACTGGGTGGATTATCAAATTTGGAAATAAATTAGGCTAAGGATGCACAACAGCTGCCTTGTTTCCAAACAGCCCAATTAAAGCTGGCAGGGCTTATTAACTCACACATAGCACCACCCAGACTTGGCCCTGCTGCTTCCAGCCCTGAGCTGGTGCTGGGCAGTCAGATGGGAAAGCACTTGGGCAAACCTGGAAGCGTGGCACTGAGACCTTCAGTCCTGCAGAAGGCACAGTCCCAGCTGCCATCTCACGCCGCGGTCCTTTCTTGTCACGTGGCCAGACTTGACTGGCGGGTTACCAAGGGATGTTCCTGGCCATCCCTGATGCCTGAAGTAGCCACCTAAAAAACAGAGTCTAGACAGGAATAAGGGAATAAAGGTAGGCATTTATTTGAAGAACCTTCAAAGGTACACCCTGGGCAGGCCAAAGGTGACACCCAAGAGGGACCCCGAGTCACGAGTTCTTCACACTTTTATAAGTTTGGTTCATTTGCATATCAGAGTTAATTCTGCAATTAAAACTTCAGTTAATGATGTAATTTACCCAAGATTACCCCCCTTCTTAAGATGTTGGTTTACACATTTTGGGCTTAGGAGAATCTGGGTGTCCTTGGACAGCAAGCTTGGAGAAGCTTTGTTATGTCTAACTAGCATGAGAGAACAGAAATTACCATGCTACAAGACACTTCAGAGTTACACACCAAGCAATACAGGATCTGAAAATATGAAAGTTAAAACCTAAAGCATCATCCTCAAACAGGAACAAGACTGTCCCATGTAAAAGCCCAAATCCAGGTTTGAAGATGCACCAATTTCTGTGCACCTACAGTGGTACTGGAAGATTTTACATCATTTTGCCAAGAGATTTGTTTAGCAAACAAATACTGAATTTCCAGATAAATTCAAACTTTCTTCTTCTTTCCTTTAAAATTGATCATTCTCCCACCTATGAGATTTTTTTGGCTACAGACAGGCTTTTGCTGGAAGGAAGCACTGTCTTTTCTTAGAAACAGTACTATTAGTTTATGTAATGAATTACTTCATACTCAATGCTCAATTGTTTATTGATTTTACTTGATGTCGTGATTTCTTACTAGTTTTATAAGCAGTATGTATCAGTTTAATTGTAGCCATTCCAGGGGTTTTTCCTTAAGTTTTCATACCCTAAGAGCCATATTTCTTAAAATAATCAAGTCATCTATAGGTTACAGAATACACACAAATTAATTGGGCTGCTTCCTGGAAGTGATCTCCAGCTCAGTTCACACTGCTGTGGCAGGTCTTTTGAGCATTCAGGCAATTGATTCTGGGTACTGTGCCTGCTGTTTCCTTATTCTCTTTCCATATGTACAATGTTCTTAGAATGGCTGTAAGAGAGTTTTTCACGGCAAGACTTTTTGTAGTAGCTGAGTATATTGCATTCCGTACCTGGATATAGCACATGGAAACTCAGGAAATCCAGAAACTGCGCTTTCTTGCGTCAAAGAATGAGACACCTCTACCCAGCCCATGCACAAGGTACCTAACTGTTTTTTATAATACTGCTATATGCTGTATAAATAAATTGTTGAAATGTTTGGTGGTAGTACTGTGGCTTATTTTAATTATTTTAAAAGCATTATTTGGAGTTACCAAAACTGAAGAATAATTCTTGAGACCCAATAAAACCAAGTGACTAGGAAATTAATTTCAATTACTAATAGGCAATTTTTAAAAATTCAAAACCACCTGGACTGTGTTGGGAATATTCAATAAACACATTTTGATCACTACAAATAAGTAATCTGCCAAATTTTATAGCTGTGTAAGAAATGATGCAACAAAGAATGACAAGTAGTAAAAAGCATCACCCTTCAGTAAGTTAATGAAGTGCTTTTTTGTTTTATTTAAATAAAACTAGTAGAACCTGTTCCGGAAATAACTATCCTTAAGTTCAGAATGACAACAGGCTTCCACTCTTGAATGTCACACTAAACAAAGCCATCAAAAGGAAGAAGACAAAACCTTCTAGATTATTGCACTGATGTGAAATAAAACCACAAACCACCTCCATGCTTTCCTGGTGAAGGAAATACTTCAACCCAATGGGTAAGAGCTGTTGCTGAACTATTTCAAGACTAGAGCAGGAAAGAAAGAGGGAAGAGTTGTAACTAAAGTATTTGGGAAATAATAAAGAATGCCCTGAAGCTACTTTAACAGATACAGAAAATCTGATGAAGTGTGGTTTTCTTGTTCTCCATGAATTTCAAATAATGTTTTCAAAATCTCTGATGAAATAAAAATAAGACTTAACACAGACTGACGAAATTGGCTCAGATGCGATCACGTATTCTTAAGCCTAATGCCTAACTAATGCCCTATTTCATATTCTGTAGAAGAAAAAAAATCTCTGACCTCTTTTCACCATTCTAAAATTCTCTGAAACATTATGATAAATCCATATCTATTTTTATTTTCTCTTTATGTAAATACATACTGTCATCCTTGGTATTTTTGGTATTAGCTAGAGATTCTTATTATGGTTCAGTGTCTTTATTCAGGCAGGAAAAGGGACTGAATGCGAGACCTCTGTTCTTACTCAAAGGCCTGGAACAGGGAGTCCAGCTTCAGGACTGGTGGAGCAGTCCCACTGTTACAGCTTGGCACATTGGGTTAAAGGTCCCATCACAACCTTCAGAAGCAATACCAATCAATGTCAGACACTCAGAAATACCTTAGCCAAAATTACAGGCTTCAGTGGTCTTTCTCATACATAATTAAAGCAATCATCCAGCCAATCTGCAAAAATCTTTTAATCAGAAAAAAACCACCACAATCTTTATTAGCAACCACCTTGTCATATAAAATGTTTGCTATTGCTTGAGACTGACAGAAGTGGAAAAATCCACTGGGACTTAAATGCAAAAAGCTGGCCGATATTAATGTTTGGAGTTCTTTTACAACTCGAGCTGCATTTTTTAAAATTATTTTTCTTCTTTTAAAAGAGGGCAGCGATCTGAAGATTGTGACATTTCTTCGAAGATGCTAGCATCTTACAACCAGTATTTTTGTTTGCATATTCTGTTTAATTCGCAGGATTCTTCCTAAAATCTTCAGAAGTGGGTTGTTTGTTTGTTTGTTCTTAAATGAGATTCTGGATTTGAGTATCTCCATTTTTATCTCAAGGCACACTGGAGCGACAAAAGCTACAGCTGACAGGAATGGAGCAACTTCCCTGCAAGATCTGTAACTCTGGACTTCTGGAGAAGCTAAGGCATCTAAAAGCAATGGCCACCCTTCAAAAGCATGTACATAATCAGATATTCACAGACCAAGCTGTGCTTACTTTGAAAATACTAATTTTGTTCAACTAAGCATCCGAATTAATGTCCAAATGTTGGAGTTATCCAACACAAGACAGCATCAAGGCAGTCATAAAAACATAGCTCAGTACATGAAGGACTAGTAACTTAAAATACATCCCTTCTAACCCCCCGAGTGTTATGGAGTTACGGTGTTATGGGGTGTGGCGGTGTGGGGATTGGCCTGTCTGGAGCACGAGTCCCAAAGTTACACTTGCAGAGTTGTCCTGGGCAAGAACAAATGCAGATGCCACAAACGACGGTCACTGATAAGCAAGCGGTTGTGATGATCTCACTAAGTGTCCCTGCCGCGCACCTGAGGAGAGCACAGCAAAGAGCTCGCCCACAGCTGGACGTTCTCAAGCCCCACAAGCTCAGGCTGGAGAGTGCGATCTTCCCCTGCTGTTTATCACACCCACGCACCCTCACAGCCTCTCTCAGCCGAGGGGGCAGCTACGGCCCCCTGCTCCATCCCTCCTCCCGCCACCCTGCTCTCCCGGGGCCGGGGCTGCGGGAGGCCGCTCCACCCTGCGATCCGCGCGGGGAGGGGGCACGGGCCGCCCTCCATCGGCGACCTCCGTCCCTCCGCCCGCCGAGCTCATGGCGGCAGGAAGCCTCCCCCCACCGGCCCTCCCCGTGACTCGCTTCCTCCCGAGGACGGGAACTGGGCGGAGTGAGCGGCCGCGGCCCCGGCCCCGCCAGCGGAGCCGTCCAGCCGTGCCCGGTGCTTGCAGAGAGGGAAGGGAGGGACGCTGCCGAGCCCCGCTGCCGGGGCGTGCCAGCGCCGCGCACCCCGCTCCTGCCAGGGCTCCGCCGCGCCGCAGCACCAACATGCCCGCCGTCGACAAGCTCCTCCTGGAAGAGGCTCTGCAGGACAGCCCGCAGGTAGCGGCCGCTGCCGGCGACAGCCCGGCCCCCCGTCCGTCCGTCGGTCGGTCGGTGTGACGCACCTGAGTGCTCGGTGCCGGCGGGCAGCCCCTGGGTCTGGCCGGGCCGGTGCGGGCTGACAGCTGGCGAGGGCCGGGAGCAGCGTCCCGCGGCGGGGAGAGGGGTGCCGGGGGCGGCGCAGGGGGACAGGGCGCGGCGGTGCGGCGGGCGGGGAAGTGGGTCAGGGTGAGCTCGGCTGTCGGGGCCGTCGGGGAGCGGGGTGCGCTGGGGCAGGCACACGGCACCCGTGCGGCCACGGGGGAGGTCTGGTGTCCCGCGGGGCGTTCGTCGGGGGAAAAGCCGGCAGAGTTTGCTCCTGGGGGTCTCCCGGGAGGAGGGCTGTCTTCCAGCGCAGGGGGTACTGCGCCCTTTCTCCTCACCGCCCTCAGAGAAACTCCTGTGGCGTTTTCCTCGCACCGTCCCGCCGTGTGTGCGCTCGGTGGCTGTAAGGGTTGCCCTGAGCAGCCGAGGTGTGTCGGGGAAGGACAGGTGGGCAGGGCTCGGTGCCGAAGGGAAAGGGACACCTGTGCGCGGTGAGTCACCCGGCCACTGTGACAAAATGCGCTGGAGGAGTGTCACCGCCAGCCTGCCTGCTCCTCCTCAAGGGCCGCAGTTTAGGCACAGGAGCTCCCGTGAGGATAAGTGAGGCGGATCCCACCGAAGGTGACCTCTTTCTGAAGGTGTCTGAGGAATGAGGAGAAGCGGCCGCCGCCTTTCCCTTCCCGAGTGCGGGCAGGGGAGGACGTTCCTCCTTTCGCCCCAGTGCAGTGCCCTTGCCCCGCTGCCGGGGCCGGGATGTGCCGCAGCTGTAGAGGGGACCCGCGGGACTGTGGAAGCCCCACAGCGAGGAACATGCCGTGTCGCGATGTGTTCAGGGGCTGGTTGGGTGGAAGAGAGAAGTAGAGGGAAGGGAAAAGAGTGGAAAGTTCACTTAGGGGTGGGGAAGATGCGCTTGGGGACAAAGCGTGGTGCAGAGAGAGATACAGAGGTAATTGGTGAGGCAGGGAAAGACGTGAGGGCAGGGTGGATCAGCATGGATCCGGCTCCCAGGTAACCTTGTGTTTTAATCCTGGCTCGTCTGCTGATGGATCAGGAGGAGGAATGAATAGGTAAGCTGTGGAGCAGATTGCTGCAAGGTGTTACAGAGTCTGTCATGAGACATTTTGAAGGAAAGATTGGAAGTGCACCTGTCAGGACTTAATAAGCCTTGGGTCTTATCTTAATTGCCTCATCTTGTCCTGGTTTTTTGTAATTTCATGAAATCCCATTCTAGTAAGAAAGATTTCCATCATGTGTTTGTTGTGGCGTATTTGTAATCATCCTTGGGAATTTTAAACACTAGATTGGAAACAAGTGTTGAGTACCCTGATGTTACATCAAAATCAGCCCTGCTTGGAGCAGAGGTTTGGACAAGGTGACCTGCAGAGTTCCTTACCAGCCTGAGCTTGTCTGTGTTCCACAGTTTACCAGAACTTGCTAGATTTATTATGGGTAGTTAATAACATTTTTAGTGTTAACTTCCCCACTGCATCCTAAAGCTGAAGACCTTGACGCGCGGGAAAAGTGAACTAATTTACCTCTTCAGTCAACACTTCTTCAATGATTAAAAGTGTTACACTGACTGAAAGCAGCTGAACAATGCACTGAACTGAATTTGGAGGTCGTTGTCTTTCCTGTGTCCTGAAATGAAGGCTTGTTTACATCTCCTTTGCAATTACTGGAATACCAGGCTGTGCATAAACCTGAGTATTGGCAGGATGTTTTGCCTTGATTTGGTCATCGCTTTTTCTTCAAGCTCTACAACTTTTCGAGGGAGGGACGTTGTTTAATTTTTATAATGGCCCAGTGTTGCTAAAATATATTCTTTTGATGCAAGAAAGCAGGAGTGGGTTTTTTCAGTCTTTTATATTTTTATTACTTTTTTCACTGAGGAGAGCTTTAGATTCACAAAATCAAGGCAAAAACTTAGTCTCTGTTCCACAGAAATGAGCATCATAGCATCTTGCAGGATCATTTACTTCTGCGTGAGGGAACCTAATTCTGTTCTGTTCTGTGCAGTCATGGCAGAGCAAAGGGATGGTGAAATGAGGATATACCCTCGTTTTGTATAAACTGTGTGAAGTATGTGGTTTACAAGCAAGACAGAGGAGAATTAGGCCAAAGTTATTTCTTCATCAGATTTCTGAAACTTGATTTATCTTTCCCCATCAATAGAGTACTTTTGTCTTGATTTATTCCAGACTCTGGCTGAAAGAGGCCTTAAGAAGTGTCTTAATTTTGAGGTGTTTGGCTACAAAATAGAGAAAAAATTTTGTCAGCAGCCATGCTAAAATCAAAGGAAATACTTACATGAAACTACAAAATTTTTTTCTGTCTTTCCAGAAGCTGAGATAATGTTGTGAATAATGGGGCCTCCTAAATGTTAGCTTAATATTTGGATTACTGGTTTATTTCAGCAGCCTTAGCTGCTATTCCAGAATTTGTCAAAACGGCAACAAAGAAAATACACACATGCTGATATTTTGTTGCAGTGATTTCAAATGGTATTCTTAAATGTAAAAGTTTCCAAGAATAACTTCCAAACTGTCTGAATCATTTATTGTTTTTATTATTTTTGAACAATGTGCTAATAGCAGAGGCCAAGACTTTCAGAAATTGGTTCCTGGAGCTGTTCTACCTCAAGCCATATTTAGACAAATGAAAAATTTGGACCTGCAAAAATTTAGTAAGATTTACAAATGTAGCTGACATTCCTGTATTTGGGAACCTTTTCCAGCAGGCAGAAGTGCGTGATTTGTAGCCTACTTCAGGCAATTTCTTTATAACCTTTTAGTTTTGGCTTGAGATTTGGGTTGATAAACGTTGTGTCAAGTTTTATAATTTTTGCTTTCCCCAGATTTATTTTTTAACCATCTTTGTACCCTGTACTTTTCACGTACCATTGTAACACAAAATAAGCCAGCTGAGCACTGCATATGTCCAAGATAGTTTGTTGACATTATTTTGCTTGTTTTAATACATCATTGAAGATAAAACATTTGAAACAAGATGCTTTTGAAAATCAATATGTTTTCAGTTACTGAAATAATATCTTAATGTGGAAAACACTCAAAATTGTGCCGCTGTCCTTACAGGGAAGTTCTGTACAAAGGTCCTTTACATGTTTGGGTTCCTGATATCCATTTCATTGACTTGGACTTCTCTCCATTCTCTGATTTTTATGTTCTCTTTGTTTGAAAATAGTACTTTGTAATGCGTATTCCCCTACACGCTAGGATCTCAGACTAGCTTCCCAAACTGCCAGCATCTCTCAGGTGGGAAGTGTTGCAGCAGCTCAGCACATGAGCAGAGTGAACTGCTGAGAGCTTTTAAAGTTACTCAGAGTAAGAAGGTACCAAAGAGAGCCCAAAGACTGACTTCCAGGTCGTGTATTTTAACCATTGAGCAGCACTAGTTTCTGGCTTAGATACTTCTCAGCAGAGATGAAATGATAGTTAATCATAGGCCAGGATTCTTGAAGGATGCTGATGTTGAGTTTTTCAGGACAAAGAAAGTCTGGGCAGCGACTTTTGCAAAGAAGAATAAATGTCTTGGAAAAATGCATGTGCCTTCTGTTAAAATAGTGGAGTAGCTTAAAACTTTGAAAATAAATTTCCCAAATTTGAACCTGGATACTTCAGGTACCTTAGAGATTCCTGTAGCAGGGGGATAAATAAAGCACTTGCTCTTTTCCAGGACTGATATGTCTATCAACGTACTGGAGTTTATGTATGCCCCTCATGTAAGCCGATGAAGCTAATAATGTCATATAAGTTGGCTGTACAGATGGAGAGACATTTCCAGTTAGCATCAAGTAGATTGGATTTATCAAAGTTAAGACCAAGGATGGATCATGACTTTGTTAAAGGGACAATCTTTTCCTCTTTAATTATTGTAAAGATCTAGCAAGTTCTGGAGCTCAGCATTATTCTGAAATATCTTTCCCATCTCAGGAGCTGTGTCAGCAACATAATTCTTTATTCCTGATGATCCCACCAAAACAAACCAAGAGAATTCATGTCTTTAAGATAACACAAGTTCTTCCCTCCTCTTCCTGTTTGCTGACAAGGATGAGTTAGCAGAGTGAAGAAACTACAGGGTATCTCCGAGTGGGTGTATCCTTGTGTGCCTCTTGGAGATGAACTCTCAGTTGTTTGGTCCAATGACATCAGCTCGCTTTGGCCGTGGCCCCTTAAGAGTTGCTCAAGACAGTGGAGAGTGAATAACAGAGTGTAAATTATCTCACTGGAAAGGGGTGCTTTCAGTGCAGTCTGACACTGGAGAAGTAAAGTGAGCAAGCAGTGGTGTTTGACCCAGTCCTTAACATGGTTTGAATTACTGTCGTCAGCAGGGAGATATTCAGGATTTTTTACATTCCTAATTATGTTGGAAGGACAGTCTGTTAGGAGGAGTAAGAGCCTGGGAGTCAGGATGTGGCCATAACATTTTATCAGTTCACCTCCTTAAGCCTCAGTTTACCTATCCATAATAAAAGAATTAATTTCTACATATTTAGAGATTCTGAATAAACAGAATCTTGCACAGACAAGGGCATATTATTTTTGATTGATTTTTACTACCACCTCTTTGTAGTTCTTTATAAATCTTTTTAGTGTTTCCACTCAGGACTAAAACTGCTTTTTTTTCTTTTACTGAAGACTCGTTCTTTGCTCAGTGTCTTTGAAGAAGATGCAGGAACCCTTACAGAATACACGAACCAGTTGCTTCAGGCAATGCAACGAGTCTATGGTGCCCAGGTAATTTTTTATTTGTATTTCTTTTGTTCAATGTCGAGTAGAAGATAAATTGCTATTATGATGCTGTTACTTGCATTAAAGTTGCTAAGTACATGTACCTTCTGTGGTTTAAGAGGAGTTGTGGGTGTTTTCCGTGTGATAGCTCAACCTCTTCCTGCCTTAATGCTCAGAAAAGTCGTATTCATGGAAAAAAAATTATTTACTTTGTCTCCAGACAATTAATCAAAGTAAAACTGTGCTATGTCCTTACCTTATGGTACATTGGGAGGGCAGCCTTGACAAAATTGCTTGCCTGAATGTGGACACAGTTCCCAGGTCTGCACACTGTCTTTAGGCATCTAACTTAGATGCTGGGACTCACCTCATGGAGGGAAGTGCCCGTGTCCATTGATTACAGAGCATATGTGCACTTTGGGTCTTACTAAAGTCAAGTGCCTACAGTAGTCGTGAAAAAAACATGAGCAGGAGCTGAAAAAATAACATTTTCCAGACTGTTTACATGACCCAGGTGACTAAATCCCTTTGAAAGTAAAACCTGTAAGAGAAATTATATCCAGCGCTTTGGAAAAATGTTACTGTAAATCAGAGTGATTTTCAGTGAAGCTGATTCCCATGTGCATAAAATTAGGTGTTTCAAAATGCCAAATCTGGGTCTTTAAAGATGTACACGGTGTCTCATGGAAGTTTTGCAAGTATTTATGTAGGTTAAATTCCTGAGTTCACTAGAAACAAATTTTCTATTCTTAAACCAGTAAATCAGAGTGCGCAGAGAGATGAGGGGAGCAGGGGTATTTTGAATTTCCCTGAAGAGTGCCTGATCCTTACATTACTAGAAATCAGCTCAGCTATAAGTCTACTGCAAATATAAGTCCATTTGGTGGGATTCTCTTTGGGTGACTGATAGTTTGACAAGGAAGAACCATTTGCCCAGGATCTGACTGCCTACACCTGAAAGATCCGGCTTTGGAGAGCTTCAAAGTCTTCATGTCCTGGATGTTGTGCAAATGCAGAGCAACCAGAGATTGCAGCACAGCTTAGGTACACAGGAAATGATGCAGGGCATGGCTGGGGGCTCGAGAGGTGACGTGAAATCAGCACTGAAAGTCAGGGATGGCCATTTTGGAAGCATCACTGTGCTTTGAGAGTAACAAAGAGCGTGGGCATGTTGGATGGTAGGAATCTGACAGCAAAGACTAGGTAGGATTGAAATGGATGAAGAAGGGAATCAGAAGATCTGATTTTCAAGTGTCCAGCTTGTGGGCTGCGTGTCCCTTTCCATTGCTGATGGCATTTTAGGATGTCGTTTTAGGAAGTGGTTGCTCTGGTCTGTGATTCAAGAAAAAAAAATGCTTTATCTGCTTTTGTTTGTCTCTTCCTTTTCATCTTCGTTTTTAGCATTCTCCATTTCTGTTTCACCACAATTACATTTCCTTTTTCTTCTCATTGTCTCAGTACATTTATGCATCAGTATTTTGCAGTACTACTGAGTCTACTTCATTTTCCCAGCACTTTTTGGCCACTTCTTTCCTGAACACTGTTTCAGTTTGATTTAAATATTCAGTCACTTGAGAATATTGGATATGTTCTTTGAAATAGGTCTCTGGAGTTTGATGCAATTTTGAGATGTAGAAATAGAAGGGTAATGCTGAATTGCCTACTAAACATAAATGGACACTCAAGAAAAATGTGTGTGAAATTTCTGGGCTGCCTAATCACAACTTGAGAGAAAAAGCACTTTTGTTGATATCTGGACCTCAATAGCAGCATATTAGGAGGTGTTACCAACCCTGTAAAAGCTGAGTATTGAGAAGCCACTTTCTGAATTTGCCTTTTTATTTTCCTGACTTAAATTTTGTGTCTGCAAAGTCAAATTTTCTCTTTGCAAAGTCATTGTCATCCCCTGCTCTGATTTCCATATCTGTAAAATAGGAATTGCAGTTGCTGACCTACTTTAAAGCAATGGCCATAAAATGACTGGGATCACAGTTGTGGCAGACAGACAAAGCAACAGTGGGTTGTACCAGTCTCCAGTATTGAAAATTCAGGGTTTATGCCCCCTCAAAACACTTATGACAGTTTAAAAAAATGTTAATTTTGGTTTCTTCCATAGTTTGTTCTGAACTTTCATGTTTCCCAGATATCTTAACCGTGTTTTCAAGGTTTTTTTTTTTTGACTAGTTTACTAGAAGTTTGGTGTTTCTTGTGATGAAAACTCAAATGTTTATGTAATTCAAACCACTGTAGCTTGTGATCAGATAACAATAGTTAATGGTTCTGAATGGATTCAGTGCAAAGGCTCAGGGGAGTAGCAATTAGTACCACCTGTATGCTGTTAATTAACCATGTGGATATATGCATATAGCTGTCTCATAACACTGCTCTGTGTGCAGACCCTCAGTAAATTTGTAAAGTGACAGCCCAAGCTGCTTTAAGCACTTGGATCAGCACATTTGAAAGGAGTGTGGAAAAAGAAATACTTGCCCATATTTTTTAAAAAACATTTAGGAAAACAGTAATCTTTTAAGACATCTTTTCAGACTTACATGTATTCAAGCAGGACTTTGAAAAGAGTGTAAGGAAGGATGTGCAGCATCCTGTGCAGCAGTGGCTCTGCTGTCTGAGCTGCAGCTGGGTGATGCATGGGTAGCAGATTGCCTTGGCTGCAAGGCGCTCGCTGCTTTAGGAGCCTCTGGTTGCCCTGCAGGATGAGGACAGTGCTCTCACCTCCCTGGGCACCCACACCACACGGGATCAGGTGGAGACTCTTCTGCACATGGAGCTCTTTAGTGAAAAAGAGGCTGTGAGGCAGATGCGGTGTGTGATGCCCTGATTAAGGAGAAGTCACAGGACCCAAAAGTGGCACTTGAGGAGTGAGGTTGCCCTGATGCCCTGATTAAGGAGAAGTCACAGGACCCAAAAGTGGCACTTGAGGAGTGAGGTTTGGTTGATCGGGCAAACCTATGTGATTATATACAGTAAAATGTAGTGAAGCATTTTTATATTCATCAAATAAACCACACCCATGTGAGTACATATTATACTTCCTGCTGTAGTTCTCCCATATGTGCTGTGGGTACCTAAAGTAGTTACCACAGTAGTGGTCTTATAGAGGAAATCTTCCTTATAGAGTTTATTCCTGTAGTCCTTTCTTCTTGCAAGCAAGCCCTGATGCTGCATCTGGCATTACTGCTGATTTCTGTGAATGTTGTGTTTGTCAGTCTGGTTGTTTTATTACCTGAGCAATATTATAATGCAGCAGCAAGCAAGGACTGTTAGAAAATTTAATTTGCTTAAGTTACAATGCTGAGGCTCTTGCAATGGTGTATGAGCAAAATGTGCCCAGTTTACCTTCCTGGCCACTGTCATGGTAATGGTTTTCAGAGCTTTACTATCATTTCCAGTTCTCCATCATGCTCTAGAAATGGCTGAGCTGGGAACCTTCACTTGAAACAAAATGCCTCTGGGAAACTCAGGAGACTGTTGTGTCTCTAGTGACTGGTAGAAGGGATAAGCAGTTGAGCAGGTGAGAGGAAAGTAAGATGCAGTATTTTGCCATTGTAGAGATTTCATCTCATAAGTCCTGACAAACCTGTCTAGATACAGGGGCAGTGATGGCAGAAGGGGAGTAAAGAGAAACACATGTTGTCTTTTTTAATATATCTGGAGAGGGAACAGCAATGGAATTGCAAAGCATAATCCTGTTCAGCATCTGTGTCTCTGTGAGCAGTTGTCTTGTGAGTCCAGCCAAAGCAGCAACAACCTCTGTGGCTCACTGCCTTTTTACGTCCAGACTCTTAGAGAAACTTTTGACAATTATGGAATAGTCTTGGTTTATAGGTACCACATTACATGGTTGTCAGGACAGCTTGAATCTGTCAAGCTATTTTAGGTAGTGCTTTTTAAGTGTTACTTCTCTCTGCAAATTAATGACGCCTCATGTCTGCATTTTTTCAGCAGTGCTGCTTGCTTGATTTTCCTGTGTATTGCGTTCAGCAGGCTGTAACTTGGTAGTTGGGTGTCAGGCTCTCTAGGGTATGCACGGACTTCCATATTTATTATGTTGCATAGCTAACTCCAGGTGTTGAGAATTGTTGTTTAATTGTTGTTTAAGTAAGCACTGATACAGCTTTTCTTTTCTTTTTTCTTTCTTTCTTTCTTTTCATGTCTAAGGGAAATACTGTATTACCTTTTCAAATAAGACTTTTTTTTCCCCTAAAACGTTTTGAAGGAACAAAATTTAAGTTAGCATTTTATAAACTTTTAGGTCTACGTAGAGAAGCTTCAATAGAGTGTTAGATAGGACATTTGCAATAAATTGCAGTTGTCAGCACTGACTTCTGTGAAATACGGTGTGTATTATTGTTCCATACTCGTTGTAAGTTTGCATCATATACCTCTTACCTTCCTGAGGCATATTCACCATATGCTGCTGACAGAGATAAGCAGAACATTACCACATGAGAACTAATGTATTTACAAAGGCATGGGAGTTGGGTTTAATGCTGCCTATAAAGTCAGAGCTGTTACCATGCCTGGAAGCAAGTTAACACTGTGCTAAGGAGGATCTGGAGATCTGAGGCAGCATAAATGTATGGATACCCTGGTGATAGTAATTGTTTTGACAGAAGAGATTCTTTCTGTACTGAGCTAACCCTCCTATTGTAGCTGCTTTTGGTGTTTTTCAGCAGAACTTTAACTGGTGTCTTCTGTTCCCTGGAGCTATTGGATGTTCCTTTGCTGAATGTTCCCATTTGTAAGAATGGAATGCCATGCTGTGAATCAGCACCAGGGCAAGCCATATGTTAGCCTGATCTTGCAAAGTGCCGTGCAGCCTGAGCACCCTGGTGAGGCTTAGCTTTCTGCAACCCTGGATTCATGTTTCCAAGCCATTTAATATGCAAACCTAAGCCTGTAGGACTGTGCCATTTACTAGATTGCTGGATAATTCTGTTTTGTAGGGAGATAAGCATATGTAAATGGAGCTGCATAGAACTGTTGTATCAAGACCCAGTTCTTTCTGTGCTGTGCCTGATTTTGAAGGTAAATGTGTTGCCTAGTTGTGAAGGGGTGGACAGGCTGCAACTACCTCCTGGGTCTTCCACTTCAACCATGTACCTGGGTCTTTTTCCTCTTTTCTGAGGCATTAAGTTTTCCCAGATGTAAGCCAAAATTTATTATGTGTCCTTCTGCACATACAGAGTGAAGGAATAAATACCTTTACCAGTGTCTTGCTTGTTTATATGAAGCAGCCTTTGATAGTTCTGTGTGCTGGTTACTTGTAGTTTTAAAAATGCCAAGCGTAGCTAGCGCAGGAAAATTGTTTGTAGAAAGCTTCATTATATTGGGATTGAAATTAGACATGCTGGAATAGTTCTGTGTCTTCAGAAGTTAATTTATAGCTCGACTTAATCGCTTACATGCCCTCAAATCTGTAGTCCGTTAGACAACTGTCTGCAGAAATATCTTTGGATTTCAGCAGATTAGTCCTCAGAGTTTATTTTGGAAAAATACAGAGATCCTAAAAATGGTTGTCTGCCTCACTGGGAAATAGTTAGTGTCATGGATATTTTATTACAAAGAGGTTATAGAAAAATCAGTCTCTTCTGATGATATGAACAGGTTAGTGAATAAAAGCGATAATGAAGAACACGGAATCAACCACATGCCTTTGCTCTGGGCACTAGCTCAGAAAATAAGTTGGACTTTTTTTTTCCGCTGGCTTATTTAAGGCTGGGTGAGATATTGAAATAACTTGAGAATTAAACATTATTTTTTAAGCTAGTTGTTTTTCGTTTCTGGTAGATTCATGCTAGAGTCAAGACAGCACTTCCATTACCTTATCCATTTGAACTGGACTTAGAGAAATCTATCCCTAGGGCTACCATGCCAGTCAAGGTTAAAGAAAAGGGAAAAAAAGTCAGCACATCTGTAATCACTACTGATTTCATTATACTTATTTACATATGGTCTTTTCTTCCTTCTGGTACACTTTTTTTACATTAATGCTGCCGAGATATTTTCCCTGTTTGCAAAACCGTCTAGTATAAATGAATGTATTTCCAAGGCCCACTAGTGGTTAAGTTTGCCTTCATTTAGAAGGCTTTGATTTCTGTTCAGGATTTTATTGAGTTTTTGCTTGACATATCATCTCATTGATAGCTCTCCCACTTCAAAAATGCATGATGAGTCCTGAAATGTCAAGATAATGTGGAAGAGATGTGGACTCAGGCTTGTATTTTAATTTTTCTTTTGCTGTGGTGTATTGAGTTGCAGTCACTTCAGGACAAAGGAAATCAATGTTGCTGTATCCATGGGAAAATGTCTTGGAAATAGATTAAAATCTGTTAAAATAATTTGCCTGGATTTAGTGGATTTGTCAACTGAAGCAATGCAAATAACTTCTAAGTCTTGGAACTGAATGGCAGCAGGGCAGGGGGAAGGGAAAAGGCTGATTAGAAAGAAATGGGAGGAGGATTAAACCAAACTTTCCCAGATTAGTGTGCTTACCAATGCAGTATTACCACTAGGTCAGCAGAGCACTTTGCCTGCTTCCTGTTCCTTATGCAATGGACTGTGTTTCAACTTGCTAGCTTAATTTGATTTGTTTACAGCTTTTGGGTGTGTGTCTGTTCTGTTTTGATTTTTTGTTTGGGTTTTTTTTCCCCAAATGATACAATTAATGATTTTGTACCTCTAATGGGAGCTAAATCTGGTAGCTGTTGGGAGGGAGGATGAAGGACCCAGGGATAACTCTTCCACATGGGTAGGGATTGAGTAACAAATTTGGTTTTGGTGTTCTGACACAAAGAACTGAGCCAATAAATGAAAAATGTGACCAGCTGGCAGCAGTGGGTTGTGAGTAATGCATGGAGCTGTTGTCCCCAAATCAGTATAAATCCCAAAGTAAGTTTTGTGTCAGGCACATCTCTCAATATGTTCCGTATCTTGTGTAGCGTGCTATGAATGTCTGCTTGGGGTCTGTAATTAGCTCTTGTCACCTGATTGAGTACTTGGTAAGGTGTTATTAATCTAAATCTCTTTGAGATCCTTGGGGTTTAGTTATTCCCCCATTATCCTGTCACATACTGGAGACTGCTCCTAGGGAGTGGTGATCACTGGTAGATGCTTATTCCACACATCTCTTTACATTGCCCATCTTCAAACTGCCCCACATTGGTGAGTAGAAGCTTTGGGGATGGTTAGCATTTATGTCTTTGGTCAGGTTTTATGTGTTTTGTTTGTTCATTTATCAGCTTATTATTCTGAAGCTTCTTTTAGTGTTAGCAAATTTAAGCCAGAAGCATGTATTTTCCAGATTCAGAGCGGGTCATGAAACTGCAGACTTTGCAGGAATAAGTAAATTGAAACAAACGGGGAAAAGAGGCATGTTTCTGATACTTGTTCATTTCAAAAGATTTCTCGCACCCTGATCCAGCTGTACAACTTAAAGGTGGCATCACAGTTGCTGTGAGAGGACTTAGAGCTGGCTAAGAACTACAAGAAGACTATCTTTGAGGTTGTGTTTATGAAAAAGATGCCAGGTCTGAGAACCTCTGCTTCTTTTTGTAATCTTAATTTCCACCCACATGCACACAAACAAACTCTTTTAATGTCTTTTGTATACTTGCAGGAAGTCCTGTCCTCCCTGTCATAAACTCTTTGCTTGCTAGCTCCCACTTTGAAGGTGGCAAAGTCTCTCTGGTGTTCTTACTGCTTGGGGGCAGTTAATTAAGGCTCATTCCTATCCATGCCTGAGCCCTTAACAGGGTTTGTTTGTTATTATAAGGCAGAACATCCTTTTCCATCCTCTGGCTTGGGAAATACTTAAATACCAAGTGTTTGTGTAAAGTTTTTTTCATTTTAAAAACTAGATAATCTGCATAACCAACCTGCAAATCTTACAGGAATCATTGACATTATTGTTGTATGGAAGTGTAGTGATCATTACTACATGGGCTGAGACAAGAAACAAGGCTAATCCGTCACTGTGAAGTGAGAATAGTCGTGGAGTGTGCACGATCCGAGTATTGGCCCATGGTATCTCAGCTCTGAACTCTGGTTTGTACCCCGGAAGGCCTCTGCTGTGCCATCTCCCCCTGCCTGTCAGTGTTATCACCATGGCGTTTTAAGATGGTCAAAATTATCTCATTCAGCTTTTCCTGTCATGTGTTCACATGCAGCTGCTGGTACCTAGGCTGTGGCTGGTTTCTTTTGGCTTTTTTTTTCCTCGCCTGGGCACTTGGGCAGACTTCAACGCTGGCTGAATGAACCTGCTGCCCATATGAACCCCTGTTCCTGGCATGCCAGGGCGGTGCGGAAGCACCGGGCTGTAATGCAGGATGTCACAGGTGGCATCAGGCCAAAGCAAAGGGTGTTTCAGAGTCTCTGGCCCAGATAGTTTGCTGTGCTGTGCTCTGCTTGCTCAGGGTGACGAGGGACAATAGGAGAGCACAAAAGCTCTGTCCCAGTTTTAATGGTTTTCTGTATCAGCCCTAGTATATAAAGGGTTCTATTCAAGTAGTTCAGAGATTTGTGCGTAGTTTTACAAACTCTCTATGGCCTGATATATTTGGAGACAGGAATAGTTTATGTTAAGGTTTAAAATTAAAGTTACTAGTTTTCTGCATTACTGAGGATGAGAAGGATCTGACAGGGGTTAAGACAGATGTCAGTTACCCCCTTCCCTTTTTTCTTTTATTTTAGTTTTAAGTCCTTGTTAACAAACCAGGGACAGAGTAGTTGATACGCTAGTGTTAGGAATACATTGATTAAAGATTGACTTATCCAAAAGCTTGTCTGGTTTTTCCAGCTGTCAAGCAAAATTATACACCTTCCCTGCAAATCCTGCCTGGCGTAAGCATGTCTTAAGTGTGTATGCACTTGCATTGGCTGGTGCAGCCAGGAGAAGAGAGATGTGCTGGTTTGTGCTCCTGTAGCCACTTAAAGTGCTGTAGTTACATTGGTTCATTCCCTGAGCTTGAATGCATTATGGAGGCACATCTGCTGGTTCACTTTATTGATGTAGGTTTTGAGGACAGATAATTAACCAGTATGAAACATTATTACACTGCTATGGCAGCCTACATGTTTGAGGTTGTTCTAGTTTTGTTATTTTCTTGTGGTGGGGGAAACCCAAGTCTAAAACTAAACCCCAAATCTTAGCTCTATTCAAAGGAGTTGAACTCTAGATCTGAGGTATGTACCTCTTACTGCTGCTTCTCTGTTGTCATGGTTTAAGCCCAGCTGGAAATTCTGCCAGCCCCATTTCTGAGGCTTGCTCAACCCCATTTCTGTCCCCATCACCCCAGTGGAATGGGGAGGAGAATCAAAGTAAAACTTGTATGTTGAGATAAAACCAGTTTAATAATTGAAAATAAAGTAAAATACAGTAATAATGGTAAACGATAGTAAAAGGGGGAAAAAGCCCAAGTGATGCACCCTGCAATTGCTCACCACCAACTGACCAATGCCAGAACCCCCCTTCCCAAACCCAGATTGGCCTCCCTTTGGAGTTACTTGTCCCAATTTATTTACTGGGCATGATGCTCCATGGTGTGGAATATCCCTTTGGTCCTTTTGGGTCATCTGTCCCAGCTATGCTCCCTCCCTGTTTCTTTTGCATGCCCTCTGGCTGAGCATGAGACAAGGAAAAAAAACCCCTTTACTTAGGATAAACACGACTTTGCAAAAATCCAAAACATCAGTGTGTTATCAGCACCGTTCTTACTCTGAATCAAAAACACAGCACTGCAACAGCTGCTGAGAAGAAATTAACTCTATCCTAACTGAAAGCAGGGCATCTGTGCAGGTATTTTGGGACTAGCAGTTTGCACACAGCTGAATGTTTGTGTAAGTAGTTTCAGATTCAGTCAAGATGCTGGTCACAAAGTAGTGGTAACAGCAGCGCTAGGGGCCTTTCTTTATTTCTATTAACATGTCACTTTTGTTTGTAGAATGAAATGTGTCTTGCCACACAACAGCTTTCGAAGCAGCTCCTTGCCTATGAAAAGCAGGTATGTTCAGCACTTTATTTTTTTTCTGCCTCAGCACTTGTGAAGAACTCTGTAAACAGTGTGTTTGCTGGAAGTGCTCAGGGCATTTGCTTCATTTGGTTTCATGTGAAGGCAGTTGTGAATTTCCCCAGAATGTTCAAGGGAGTTGGGTCATTTCTGAGAATCTTAAAAAAATAGAACCAACCAAACAAGGGAAAAAAAACCCCAAAAAGATACAAAATCTGAGTTAATAAATTTATGAAGATACAAGTCAGCTTGTTCCAGTTCTATGACTTTAAAATTACTATAATAAGAGTTGTGTCGTCCAAAATCTATTCAATTAACACAAGAAGAACAGGGTAAAAGAAGTATGTTAATCAATTTCTGGTTTTACTTTTTTTGTATAATTTGTATAATTTTGTAGAAATATTCATTATTTTTGTAGTAAAATGTGCTGTATTTTATATTCATCTTTACTGATTTATGGACCAAACGTGTTTCTATTTCCAGCATTTTGCCTTAGGTAAAGGAGATGAAGAAGTGATATCCACCCTCCATTATTTTTCAAAAGTTGTGGATGAGGTAATTTGAATTGCTAATTTTCTCTTTCTACAATACAAAATATTACTGATTTTTCTTTGGGTCTATCCTTTTGGTTCAGAGCCTTCCCGCTGAGGGCTAGGTTGTGCCTGGGTTTTAGAGCCATTTCACTCTGGATAAAGAAGTTTGATAACACCCTTCCGTAATGGTTAGAGCTGTTTCTGTGGCTTCATCCCAAATGCTATCCTCAGAGCAAAGGTGAATTTCCTAAGGGAACTTAAAAAGAGACTAAAACAGGATGTGTCATCTAGGCTGGGCCAATCTTTTATTTAATTCCTTATTAAAATGACACTTACATTTCTAAGCTTTAAACACTGCAGTTTGAGCCAAAACTTGCCAGGTATGGATGCAGGGCAGCTGTGAATTGGTAAAAGTGCAGTTTAGTTTCTGTGAGATCGTGCAGAATCCAGAGATGTCAGGAGAAGGCTGCACTAGTATGTGGTGAAGATAGTGAAGCTGTGTGCAGTGCATACCCCCACTCCCTGCAGGTTTCTGCTAAGTACTGGGAGCCTTTGTAAATGCTTCTGTTAGACCTGCCCATATAACATTTCAATACAGCCTTGGTATCTAGGTCCTTCTTGCTTAGGTTTCATTTGTCACATCACTCTCTCTGCTGTGAGCAGCGCTGTGCCATCAGAAAAGTCTTGTTCTTGTTAGTCTACTTCCACCTTTGATTAAGAAGGCAAAAGGCTGTACTGAGGTCTGCTGTCTGGAAGAGGAGAGAGGGTTATGGGATAAAAAGTAAGTTAAAAATTTTAGAGCCCATGGATAACTCAATGATGTAGGGAGAGGAATCCCAAAGGTTTGCTTTTTCTTTTAGGCTTTTCTTGCTGCTTGTGTGTTCTCAGGATACTTGAAAGGAGCATTTGTTATCACAGGTCTTATAGTTGCTTATGTGAACTCCAAATAAATCAAAACAAGAACTTTCTCCTTCCCAAGTACAAGGGAACAGTGCCACTTGGGGTCAGAAAGCTGAAAGCCTCTGCTCAGTTCTGTCGGTCATGTTTTCCTTCACAAGAACCTGCTCCATTCCTTGGCCTCCTTTTCTGTGTGTTAGCTACCCCTTGTGCCTGTTTTAATTGTCTGTTCTATCAGCATTGAATTGTGTTGTCTAGTGGGAAATCCTGACTTCATCCTTACCTGCATGAGGCTGCCTGGAGGTCTCCAGGACACTGTGAGCAAACAGGCAGAATGTCACATCAACGTGTGGCACCCTCCTGGTGCTCCAGCAGTGTGATTGATAGCTGTCCTACCTGCACCCATCTCATATTCTTAGCATGCCACTGTTGACATGAGAGCCTTGCCTGCCTTCATCCTAAATGATGTCACATGGGTGCTTTAAAACAGCTGTGTGCTGAGGTTTAGAAATGCTTACAAAAACAGGAATAGGGAAACTGCTATGAAGGTAAAATATTTGAATGGGACCTTTCATTGTGGTTGTCCCATGTTGTGATTGTGTCCTGGGTAACCCTTGTTCATGGGAAGACATTGTAGTCATGGTGGTGGGACTGTAACTCCATGGCATAGAGACTTAACAAAAACAGGTTAATAAAGGCTAATTGCAGTTTAAATCCTGTTGAGTTAAGCATTAGAATTAATGGTCAAGTGAATTGCCCTAATCCATTGTGTGGGAATTTTAAGCACTGAAGTACATTATATCCACTGGGCACAAATGGCTTGTGTGTTTTGGTGTTTTTATTTACATTGTGTCTTAGAACATTTCTCTGTTTCAGCTTAATATTCTTCATTCTGAACTGGCAAAACAACTTGCAGATACAATGGTTCTCCCAATAATACAATTTCGAGAAAAGGATCTCACAGGTAAATTTTATTCTAAGTTTCAGTTTTCCTCATGTGTTCCTTCTTGCTTATTTCACCATAAACTGACACATAATGCCATGTATTAATTTGTTCTTTGATGATTCACAGGTTTTTGGGGTTTTTTTCTGCTACAGAATTTCATTGACAGGTGCATGGTTTTACTCAGACAAAACCAGTTTAAGTTCACCACATAACATTTTATGCACCATGTCGTGCAAATTTAAAAATACAGTTTTGTTCTTTGTTGGGTCACTGTGCTTTTACACCAGTGTAATTTCACTGAAGTCATTGATGTTATAATTGCCAGACGGGAAATTTGGCAGTGAATTGGGCTTGCAAACAGTATTTATCTCACTTCAGAAGTTTGGGGCTGTTTGACGAGTAAAAGCAAGAATGCTGTTCTTACTTCAGAGAATAGTATATTCCCTCCTTTTTAAGGAATCAGTCCTCTTTAAGTCCTTGCCATGCAAGGGTAGTTCCAAGTTACCTGATTTCACAAATTTGGAAATTCATTACTTAAACAGCAAGGCAGTAATGCAAACATCTGATGTAATTTCAAAAGAAGCAAGCTCATATTCAAGGTCAAGGACTCTTTTATCTACTTATGCAACAGAAATGCAAGTTTTCACAGCATCGTTTCTTTCTTTCTTTCCTTTGTTGTTTTTTTTTTTAAAGCCCACTGCTCATTTCACTTGTTGCAGTCCCACTTACATCCTTCTTGTAGACATCATTTTGATGGAAGACAAAACAACTACAGCAAAATAATGACTGGTTTAAGTTCCTGATAGCATCTGATTGGAAATTGTGAAAACATCCAGGTGTCTGTGTCAATGAATAAATTGTTTATCATATACTGTCAAATATACAGCAGGATTTGGATGATAGGATGTTGATTCTATAAACACCTCCTCACCTCTTTAATGTGACCTCGGAGATAGTAATTCTGTTTCCATATTTATGGCTTCTTCCCTCTTGTTCCTTAAAAAAAGATATGAAAATACATATGAAGCCTGCAACCAAAGCTTCAACTGATTCCCTGGATGTCATTTTTTTTTTTTTATTCTATCCATCACAGCATCCATTTTTTTTCTGATGCAGTTTGTAGAACACCATTTTTAGTAGATATCTGGCCATTTTGGAATTTCATAGCGGGATTAAGCAAGGAAGATTAACTCTGTTACTGTTT
The DNA here is from genome assembly GCA_013397175.1 of Platysteira castanea. Lineage (NCBI taxonomy): Eukaryota > Metazoa > Chordata > Aves > Passeriformes > Platysteira > Platysteira castanea. The sequence goes on along the minus strand of VYXC01012974.1, from coordinate 751,137 downwards.
TTACCTTTGATCTTGTTACATCTACACATTGAATACTGTAGAAACCTTTAGATACAAGGTAGTTACATGTGGAAAAATTTTCTGTCTTTCTGCATCTGAGTCATAATGAAGCATTCTGGGGAAAAAAAGGTGGAGTGAAACTGATTAATGAGTAGAGTGTTAAAAATAATCAGAGACCACGATGACATCCTACAGTTTCCCCTTGGTATTTTTACAGTTGCATAATGTCTGTTCTTGTGATTGTGCTTTCTTTGTAGCTTTTTGAGAGAGTTTTGCCAGTTGCAGCATATGTTGGTAGGGACACTAAGAGTAGCTTGTGCCCAACACTTGTGAAGCTAAGCTGCCTGTTTAGTCTGTCTTCTCTCTACTTGTATCAGAAACTCATGGCCAGTGTTTGTAGTGGAAGCATCATAGACAGCAGTCAGGTGTGTTAGATACATCTCTCTTTTCACAGAGCAGCTGAACAAAAAATGTTCCACACTGAGGAAGATTCATGTGCAGGAAAAAGGCTTTAGTTCATACATCTCTGGATCTTAAATTTCTTAGTATCAAATAAGCACTGTCAGGAAGTTGTTCAGAACTGCTGGTCTTTTATGATCTTCTGTCAGGATAAACATACTGAAATGGCGCTTCTTTGGAGAAATTACACTGGCAGATAAGGCATCTTTTTTGTAGTGACAACTTGCTCAATAAAATAAACTCACTCCACCCTTAATCTGCCTATTCATTCTTCTAGCAGCTGATCTGGTTTAGCATTTTCAAGTCAGGTACAATGTATTCATCGCTACTGTGAAAGGGCTGGAGTGACTTGGGCAGTAAATATGCCAGAAATGGTCTCGGTTGAACCAAGTGTTAACAGCTGGTTTTACTTTGAATATTTGGTTTCTCTTTTCCAGAAGTAAGCACTTTGAAGGATCTCTTCGGCCTTGCTAGCAATGGTATGTGTCCCTGTTTTGTTTGCTTCTATTCATATACAGCTGTTACAGCACAGAAGACATGTTTAATCTGTGCATGCACACACCACATTTCTAAAAAAAAAAAATAATATTCCTTGTCTACAGAACATGACGTGTCCATGGCAAAGTATAGCAGGTTACCGAAAAGGAAAGAAAATGAAAAGGTAACAAATGTGAAAGGGAAAATGAAATGTTTTCATCATCCCTTCTGTCTGCATCATTGTTCATTGTGAACTTTGCAGAGTTCATTGCTTAAATTCACAGTAGCTCAATAATACTTGTGATTTCATTTCCAAGCAGATACAAAGCTTTTAAACATCAACTCAGCAGTTACACCTGTTTTCTCCAAGTTAGGCAAGTGGTCAAATATTGTGCTCAACTAGAGCCCTTCAGATCCATGGGAGCTTTTCAGATAGAGGCAATCCAAGTGATTATAAATAGCTTTGTATGGGCCTACTGTTGTACAGCTGAGGTGGTGATGCAGTGTCACTGAGTACAATTCATTGTGAACTGCCACGAAGCCTTGTGTCTGCTGTTCCTAAAGCATTCCATTTCTTCGCATGTACCTTCCTGTTAAATTACTCTGCTATTCTAAACTACATCCCTTTGTCAAAAAGTGTGTGGCTGGCCCTGTCCTGAGGGTGAATCTGTTCTACAGGATGGTCCTTGAAAGGAAATGCCTTATGGAACACAATGTGATATAGCATACTGTGAATTATTCACCTCTGAATTCTGCACTTGCAGACTTGTGTTGTGATCTCAGCTGCAAATAAATTTCTTGCAGAGATCTGATCCAGATTTTAGTGGTGGTAGTTACGTAGTTAGTAGTCACAGGGGCTCCCCAAATGCTTAAGTATCCCGACAGATAAGGGCTTGAAGTACTTGCTTTGGGTTTTCGATTTGCTTTCTTTGTTTCTCATCTTTCATTTTAACCTGGAGAAGTTCTGTAATGAGAGCAATTTTAAAATTAACTTGAAGGTAATCAGTAAATGTATCCATATACACAATAACACTCTGTCAACCTCTTTATCATTTTTTATTCAGCTTAAGGCAGAAGTGGCAAAAGAAGTGGCAAATGCAAGGAGAAAGCAGCACCTTTCATCTCTGCAGTATTACTGTGCCCTGAATGCTCTGCAGTACAGGAAGAGAGTGGCAATGATGGAACCTATGCTAGGATATACACGAGGACAGGTATTGGCAGTAAAGTGTCTGTATCACTTAGACATGTTCCTGGGAAAAGTAAAACATTGTAGCTCTGGATTTATTTTAAGAACTGACAGATTACAATGAGGGGGGAACAATTTGCATTCAGCTTGCCTAGATTCTAACAGATTTTGTTTGTAGCAGATAGCTGAATGTTTAGATATTCAGGAAAGACACTAATGAAAAAAAGAAAATCCAGTAAGCTTCTATGCAAAATCAGCCTAGGGTTACTTTTTTCACAGCTGAGCTATCAGTGCAGTAGCATTTACTTCCACTGTTTACTCAGTCTGCACAAACTCTCCTGTGTAGCAGTTCCCTTCCTGACACATAACGTTCAGCATACTGATGAGGAGTGTGCACGACTGGGAACAGAGCATGCTCTGGAGAGCTGGAGGGACAGAACAGTAGAGAGGATTGACCATAAGGCTGGAAAATCCTTTTTCTAAATTTTATCCTTTATTTTTTATTCTTTATTCCAGCAATTTGATAGAGAATTTTGCAAGTCTGGAAGATGTAAGACTGATAGTCTGACTCTCCAGGATTTTAGGAGGATCAACAAACTAGTATTATCACAGTACTTGATTCTCAATATCACCCATTTTAACGATCTTGTGTGCTTTTGATTTTGATGAAAGAAAGTGTTTGGAAAATAAGAATTGGGCTATGAAAAGAGGAAAATTGATGTGGTGCTCTGTTTGTTTGAGATTGTAGTGTGGCTCATCATCTATGTCATCCTGTCTTCTGGAGCCCATGTGCTTCATTTAAAATAGGTAGTAAATGAGGATTCAGTCACTTTCCCCAGCATGGTAGTTCACACTGCTTCTCTGCTGTATTTATCCTAAGTGAAAGAACTGCATTGGTTTCCTTTACTGGAAGCCAAACAGAACTTTCTTTCCCAGTACTTTATCTGGCAAAACTGCCTATCTCAGTGCTTTATACAGGGAAGTCTCAGGTTGTCCTGGGAATGACTAAATAGCCAGAAGCCAGTTGATGTTGATGCTCAAATATTGTGAACCGCCTTTCAGCCCAAATATGTATTTTCTTAATCAATTACTCAAAACATGTGTCTCCTGTTTCACATTTCCAACAAATGCGTAGTTGATGTGGAATTTTTGGGAAAAGCAGTGGCTAATAGAGGGTTCATTTGACTGAAAACTGGCATCAGCATCTAAGCTAGGTGTGTCAGTCTTATCATCAGTAGAATTTAGGGCTCTTCCCTCCTGAAGTAGGCTTTGGAAATAGAATAGGTGAATCTATTCACCTATTATAGAACGTTAGGAGGGCGTTCTTTCTTTCCTTTGTCTGTAAAGGGAGCCTGTGGTCAATAACATGGTTGCAGAAATCTGAATCTTGGGAATCCTACATCCCAAGGTTGGGGAGTGAAATCATGAGTAAAAGTGGATGAAATAGCTAATAAATTGCTTAACATCCAAGAATTTGCTTTTACATCTCTTCCCAGAGTAGATCACTGATTTTTATGTGTTTACCCTAATTACCTGCACACACATGCTAGCTGTGTCCATGTTTCACTCAGCTGCCAGCGGGCTCTAACGATGACTGCGTGCCCTGCAGCAGATAACACAAGGTCAAGTCTACACCAAGTGCTTTGCTTTTATTTTGTGCCTGCTGAGCCGTACCAGCTAAGAGAATTAATCTTCCGTCACAAAATGTGCACTTTGGCCCTAGCAGGTTTTTTTTAGCTCCTTCAGTAGAACAAAACCCATGGTAAAAATGTAGTTGATACAACCAATTACCCTGGAGTTTTCTGTAAGCACAGCTACACTTTCCTGACTGACTTTGCTACAGCACTTTGAAAACTTTCATGTTGGAGTTGGAAGTCCAGGTTGGACTACTGAGTCTGATGGATGACTTGTGTCCCATTCCGTTTGATATGGTGGCATTGCACACAGCAGCTCCGAACACCACGAGCCCCAGCTCTGCCCAGTGCTAGTGTGGGAGAAGCTCCCTGTTCCTTTCTTTGAGTCATTCAGCAAGTTCCTTGGAAACATACCTGTCAGCAGCCAGCAGCTTATCTGTGTGTGAAAGGGTGGAGAGTTGCAAAAGTGGGAAATGCCAAGAAAGGCAACGCAGCTGTTTTCCCCATGTGTTTGATCACCCGCCAAAAGTACCAGTCATAATGGGAGCACTGTTCACACTCTCACAATCTGCTGCTTGTCTGCCAAAGCCAAGAGAACCTTCAGTGTCCTTTTTCTTGGTATTTTTCAGATCAACTTCTTTAAGAAAGGAGCAGAGATGTTTTCCAAAAGAATGGACAGCTTTTTGTCGTCTGTTTCAGACATGGTTCAGAGGTAACCCAGTGCTTTTGTCTGCTTTTGTCGTTCCACTGAAGTCCGAGCAGTAGCGCTCTAACCTTCACCATGTACCAGAGTGCCTCTTTTTCTTTCCAATTAGATTCCTTCCATGCTTACATTACATTGTTGGGCATATTTTGTTAAAGCATAACAAGAGAGACAAGAAGAAGATGTTTGTACACGGAAAAGAAATTGCTGTCTGTACACTGCAGAGTATTTTTACAGTATAGCCAGAAACTATATACTGTAAAGTGTTCACATGTTTTCTTACATCCCTGTGTCTCTTCATGAACAGAAAAGCATGGAATTTGGGCTAGAAATGAGTTAACAGTATTAATATAATAGACTTAAGGTGGTTTCTGAATTAGAGGTATTTATATTTACTGGGTCTTCTGTAATGATACAATAAGCCATTAACCTCTCAAAGAAGGATTTAGGGCCTAAAGAGTTTGATGGTGTAGCTACACAAGGCAAACCACACTCCTCACCCTAGGAAACATATTCATTGCATCCAGTGTAGGCTGTATTAGTCCACTGAGTTCAGCCTGCTTTGGCTCAGTCCTACATTTCAATAAACTGCTTTTGTACTCTTAATTTTGTGATCATTTTTTCTTACACCTCCCCTCCATGTTTTCTACTTGTAGTGAAGATTGACATTTTCTTTATAATTAAGTCCCTGTAAATGTAAACTTTACACTTGAAATGTAATCATAATAGAGAGAATATTATTCATAGAGTCATAGAATGTTAAGGGGTTGGAATGGGCCTTGAAGATAGCATAGTCCTAACTGAGTCCTTGACTTGAATGCTCCGTACCTTTCACGTCAAGCTGTAGCCAAATCATTACTTATTCTCACTCTGGTGGCACTTTAAATAATGCATACTTGTTAATTTGAGAACCATGCTACAAACAAGTGCTCTGTACAGTAGATTATTTCACTAAATGATTCTTTACTTTCTATACTTTTATACTTACTTACATATCTTTGCACACTCATTTGCGAAATAAATCCCTCTACGTAGTCTATACAGTGTTTGTACAGACTGGAGGACAGATTTGAAACTCCACTGAAATAGTGTCTTTTGTTTAGTGAGTCTAAGGCATCTTGTGTCTTACAGGCACAGGGAGGATCCTGCCATTGGATCCTCACCATAGAATAAGCCCTTGTTTTCCAAAGTCTGATGGGTTTGAGTTCTGGACACTGTACAGTAGTAAATGGAAGCAAAAATAGGCTGCTCAGTTGTTTTGCTGAGTCTGGTTTTTGTGTTTTAAGTCTGTCACACAGTAAAGCTTGAAAGTACAACTCAAATGTAACTAGTAAAGGAGTGGGATGTCTTTGGAAAAACCAAAAGAGAAGCTTGTAAAATTGTGAATGGCCCCGTGCAGCACAGAATTAGTGACACAGGACAGGGTTTTGAGGCTTCAGTTTGCACAGCCACTGAAAACTCTGCTGCCCACTCCTCTCCTTCCTTAGTGCTGGAGATCACAAGGCCTCAGTGAGTCAGATCTGCTTGCTAGTCAAGCTAGAAGCTTTTCACTTGTCAGATTTGTTCTTTTGGAACAATAAGCTGATGTGACCCATTGTGCAGCTACAGAATTTCAGTGGTGATGAGGTCTTGCATCTATTTAAGCTCATTGTGGAACTGAGTCTTCGTATTGAAAAGCCACATGGCTCTGTGGTCCTGTTGTGTATACCATGTGTTTTATGCTCATGTTCTTCAAAAGGTTTAACTGTTTGGGCAGGAACTCGGGAGGAAATTACTGTGGCATAGGTACAGGTATTACTGACTTTCTACGGTATGCAGTGACAATTAATCTTACGTATTCTAGCCTGGATACAGTTAATAACTCCTCAAGTTTGGAAAATTTAATGATATCACCAATAGCTGGGTACCAGCTGGGCTTTGTCTCACTGGTTACAACCCTTTCAGCTCAGTAGCCCAGCCATGTTTTCTACCCATCTTGAAGTTGACTTCTCCAGTTTGTATTTCACCAGTTTGGGTATAAGGATATTGTGGCAGACCATGTGAAATGTCTTGCTGAAATCAAGTGAAACAGCATCCACTGCACTGCAGCATATCTGTATAGGTGCACTTTCTGGGTTAAATTTCACACTCTGATACCCCTTCACAGTTACTGCTTTCAGCAAACTGGATTTTTACCAATATATTTAAAACAAGCTCAGTTTAGCCAGCCTGCACCAAGATTGTTTTCTGAATCACACCAAAGCAGAACACAGTATTATAAACAAAAATTAAAGCTGAAGTGAGACTTGAGCTATAGATTTTGTTACTGTATTGTTCTGAATTCATGGAAAACCTACCATTGAAAATCCATGACCAGTTAATAGGTGGTCTCAAGGCAGGAATTCTTGTGTGTTACAGACTTGCAGGAATTAGACAAAGTTCTGTGAGAGCCAAGAGATCCTATAGTCATGCTTTGAACTGTGCCACTATACTAGGGCAATGTGTTCAGCAGTGTAAATTCATAAAAGTGTTACTTTTAGAAGCTCTCAAAAAATGAACTTAACTCTTCTTTCTCAACACTTAAACATTTCTCATTTCATGTGCTCATTTCAGTATTATAAAACAGTATTTCCTAGAAAGTCTATTCAAAAAATAAATTTAATCTTTGTACTGCCCTCCAAGGTGATCTCAGCTGGTATTTTTGTCCATTTTGGCTTACATCTGTTACCTGTATACTGGTATAAAATGGCTAATGATGGCTTTGGGTTTCTTTTTATGTTGTTGTTTTTTTTTTCCAGCATACAGGGAGAGCTGGATGCCGAAGCTGAAAAAATGAGAATGTCCCAGCAGGACTTAATTGCAGTTAATGAATCTGTTTACACCCCAGATTCTGATGTATCTTCACCTGCCATCAATAGAAATCTCATCCAGAAGGCTGGCTACCTTAATCTTAGAAAGTAAGAAGATTGTTGTTGTCTGCTGGTTTTTTCAGTGGCTAGATTTTTTTGGCGGCTGGAGGGGAGTCATAAAGACTCCCCAGGTAATGATGTTTGAGGGTCCTAAATCAGTTTGGTAGCTCCACTTTTCATCCCCCCAGTACCTCTGTCATCTTTGGATATGTGTTTTTGAAGCTTTAACCAAATTAGAGGCATTTGGGGCTATTTTTCTGGAAACAGAAGCTTGCTTCTGATTGAATTTACCTACCAGAATAATTTCCTGCATTCAAGTGGCTAAAAATTAGAAGCTGATGAGGCTGGGTTCAGATTGTTCCCAGATCTTAAAGAAGACACAGTGTTTACAAAAACAGCTATATTTTGTAGTTAATACATGTTTTCATAAATGACCTCTTTTACATAAATAAAAGCTTTATGGACAGTGCAAGTTTGTAACTTTGAATGTGTATCATACATAGAATTACCTCTGCAGATTTTACATATAAAATTTTCCATAAACTTCCACAGTAGCTATGTATATTGGTGGCATATAATAACTCTACTTATGTAATTGATTAAATATCAGTTTATTATTTTGTTTGTCTAGTAATTTTTTTGTGAGTGTCCATCCAGTAATTTCTTATAGTATTCCAAGAGCTGGATTACACTATAATAGGACTCTATAGCTAAGCAAGAGATGGACTCTGAGATACTACTGCTGTAGATACTTTTTTATATTATGATTCTTTGTGCTGAAATTGCTCATAGTATTTCATGTCAGTTCCTCAATATTCTTTTATTCCTTAACTAGAAGATACCATTTTTAACTTGGATGTTTGGAATTAGTTTAATTTTCCAGCTTTCACTAAGGATTAGTTGCTGCTAGGAACAGGTGCTGCTTTTTCTTCTTAACAGAGATCCATCATTAAAAAAAAAAGCCAGGGTGAACATAAAGTTCTGATTAGCATCAGGATATGTTTGCAGTTTCATGCCTGTTTGGAGTTACTTCTAAACAGTAACGAGTCTTTATCACTGCATCTTCTCATCAGTAAAACAGGTCTGGTGACTACAACTTGGGAAAGACTCTATTTCTTCACTCAAGGTGGCAACTTGATGTGCCAGCCAAGGGGAGCAGTAGCTGGAGGATTGATTCAGGACCTGGATAACTGCTCTGTTATGGCTGTGGACTGTGAGGACAGAAGATACTGCTTTCAGATCACTACTCCTACAGGCAAAGCGTATGAGACAGGTTTTGTTTGAGGACAGCCAGTCACACCTACCCCTTCAGATGCTCTTTCCTGTAAAACATGCTTGGTATAGTAGTAAGCTTTTCTGGGTTTCCAAAAGGGTGTTTCCAAATTAAAAGCATGTTCCTTCCAATCCTCCCCCACAAGTGCCTGAATGGCACCGGTGGTGTCTTTTAGCTGCAGCTTATTCATGATTTTTGTTCCTTTGGTGGTTAATAGATGCAAAGCTTGGTGGATTGAGTCAAACAGTCCTGGTGTCCACTGTTAGCACTTACACACTGTGTTTATATTTTAGGGGTATAACCCTTCAAGCAGAAAGCAAGAAAGAATATGAGGAGGTAAAAATATTTTCTTAATGTTATTATTCTTGTATACAAGTGAGCTTGAAGACTTCAATTTCATTTTTCCCTTCCAGTGGATATGTGCCATCAACAACATCTCCAGACAGATCTATCTCACTGACAATCCAGAGGTGGGAATTTGTTTTCATCTTTCAGTCCATTCCTTCAACTTGCTCTCCCATTATTATTCACATGGTAATATAAAGTACATGTCTAAAAGTGCTGTTCTGCCTTGTTTTCATAGGCAGCTGCAATCAAATTAAATCAGACAGCCCTGCAAGCAGTGACTCCCATTACCAGCTTGGGAAAAAAACACGAAGTTCAGCACCCCAGGTAACGTTCTCCCTTTCATGGAGCAGGGACTGTGTGCAACTGTATTGAGCCTGGGGCTGAGACGTCTTAAGAAGATGCTGGGATTGTCACTGAGAAGTGTAGACACAAGTGCAGGTCTCTGGTAATGCAGCTGTGAGTATGGACAGGGCAGGGAGACAAATGGCCACCTATTGCTGAAAGTCAGCCCAGGCTCGGAGTCCATCTGCATTCAGGTTTAATACACCAATGTTTACTTTTGTCCTAAATAATTTTAGGTTAAAAAACGATTTTATTAGAGTCCTCCGTAACAGGTAAACAGGAAAATACCTTACGTGTCTGCATAGTGGTTCAGTCCTGCTTTGGATTTTTGAATAATCTTGTGACCCTTCCACAGCAAAGGTAGGAAGTCACTGATTGATAGAAATGTAATTTTTTTTCCATTTTCACTTTAGCCAGACTGTAAAGAACATGGAAAATGAAAAAATAATTCCCAGTGAATCAGCTGGTATTCAAGACTCCACACAACTCATTGCTCCTGGAACACCGATTCAATTTGATATTGTGCTGCCTGCCATGGAATTTCTGGACCAGAACAGAGGTGGCAGGTATGGCCGGAGACAGCGATCCATCACTGTAACAGTGTGAATTCAGGCGAGATAAAGTATTGCAGCATCTGTTTGTGGTGATGACCAGAATCTGTAATTAAAGTTTTAATTCTTCTTTTCACAGGCGTGCAAACCCTTTTGGGGAAACTGAAGATGGCAGCAAAGATGAGGAGGAAGGTCAGTGCTTCTTTCATCCAGATAAAATTAGTCATGATTTTAGCTACCCCGTGTTTCTTAAGAAAAGCACCTGACACCATGGAGCAGAAGTAACAGATCCATAGTAAAGTGGCCTTCCTGTACCAGCATAAGTAGAGCTTGGCCCTGGCTGTTCTCCTCTTCCCCTGTGCCTGGAACCCACAGCCCTGTCAGAAAACTGCTCTCAGAACCAAAGCAGTATCTACTGCTGTGAACACTGACCCTGCTTTCCCTTGCTCACCATCAGCCGTAAAGGGAGCCTGATCAAGTGATGGCTGTGCTGCACAGTGGCTGCTTAGTTGTCAATAAGTCTTATGGTGACAGTCAAGGAGCAAGGAAGCGTTTGGTGAAAACCTTACTGGCCTCAGCTGCATGGAAGGTCAGAAGGACATATCAAAGAAAGGGAAGAATGTACAAGGCTTAATGGAAACCAGTGCTTGTGCACAGTCCTAAATCAACACAGTTTGTGTGCACCCGATAGCAAAATAGGCAAGGGAATTTTACTTGGCTAATCAAATGAAGCATAAAGGACCAGTTACACTTTTAAAGCTTCCAGGCAACTGCAATAACTTCCTTCCCCACCTCCACACTGCTGCCTGTTCACACAGTTTGAAACTGGGTCAGGGCACTGTGTGACTCATGGCAGAAAGCCACCACTCATGACAGTCACCAACCACAGGCTTACTGTTGAATTTCCAAAGTGAATAAAATAATTCCATTGATACTTTGAGCTACTGGAAAATTGGAGTAGCACAGTGAAGGAAATCATGGCTTTTCTCTTGCAGATTCCCTCCTGCAGCAGATGTTCGTGGTTCGGTTTTTAGGGTCCATGGCTGTTCAGTCCGATGAGACGTGCGAGGTGATTTATGAAGCCATGAGACAAGTGTTGGCTGCTCGGGCCATTCACAACATCTTCCGCATGACTGAATCCCACCTCATGGTCACCAGCAAGAACCTGAGGTACTGTAAAAGCCTTAACTTGTCCATATTCTGTTCTCTTCATACAATTTGTGATTAATTATGTATGGTTGGTTTTGTTTTTCACATACCCTTTGAGGAAGCAAGATCCCAAGAGTCACCTTACCTAGAAAGAAGTGTCTCTTTTCTTATTCTGTGGTATCTAGATACGATCCTCCAGACTAAGTTGTAAGAATGTCCTATCAAAATCTAAGGGATGCAGTGGGGCTATAAGACCCTGAAAAGAAACGATGCAAAACAATGGATTGAAGGATTCTCTTTCCTAACACTGTCCTTTGACAGTAGCATCACTATAGGGTATGCTGATATCAGACATTCCCTTTACCTGGGGTGTGTTTATGTCGCTCTGCATTTTGTGTTAGCCCAGGCACTCAGGATCCTTTCCAAATGACTCAGAAAGGTGCTCTGACCTGTACCTGTCAGGCAGCTGAGTCAAGTCAAGGCCTAGATTTGAACCTTGCTGAGCACAGCTAAAGCATCTGATTCTGTGCATGTTTCCTCATCTGTAAAACTGCTAGAGTTATTGCCTTTCTACTATAAAGCCCCTTGAAATTACCAGAAATCATTCTAAAATAATTTTCTTTTTTTTTTCCCTACATGTAATTGCAGGTTAATAGATCCTCAAACCCAAGTTACACGAGCAAGTGTAAGTAACTTCCTATCACAGCAGTGACTACTCAGTCATGTGAACCTGAGCTAACCAGCCAACTTGAGCTGGTTAAAAGAAATAAATTATTTATTTTACTTTTCCAGTTTGAACTTACCACTGTGACACAGTTTGCTGCCCATCAGGAGAACAGGAGACTGATTGGCTTTGTGATCCACCTCAGTGAGACTCTGGGAGAAGAATCCATGAGCGCATATGTTTTTGAGAGCAACACAGAAGGGGAAAAGGTTTGCACAATATTTAATAGAATTCTTTATTTAGAAAACAGGTCTGTGGCTTCTTGGCTTACACATCTGGGAAACAGTGCTATAGAAACAAGAGCAGCTCAATCTTTGGCCAAGAAAACCTGGGTTAACATGCAAGCCTTTACTGGCTTATATCTAAAAAGGACCAAATGAACAGATAATGCTGCAGCATGTACAAGGAGGAAAGGATGGGATTGCTAATCCCAGCATTAAGAGAGATGGGAAAGTGCTGTCCAGCACCAGCACTAACAAAAGGAATGTCAGCTGTGTTGAGACGTGTGCAGCTGTGAAGCTTTCACAGACAAGGCAGCCATATGTGCTAATACCACTGGCTGTTTGCTGCATGCCGTGACAGAAATAAGGAGTGGGATGGAGAGCTTCTGTCCCTGCAAACAGTAACACTCCCCCCAGTGTGGAAATAAAGTCTGGTGAATAAAACTAACCAAGCTGAGTACAAAGATTTACCAGCCTCTGTGAGCTTTGAAGCTGAACACCCGAGATGGTTTTCTTTATCTGCAGTTAGCACAGCAAACTGGTATTCCACCTTTGCTTTTAGGCCTGGTTTACTCTTAATTAAGGAACAAAAAACCAAACCAAAACTGAATGGAAAGTTACATGTATTTCTTCTTTGTAGATTTGCTATGCCATTAGCTTGGGAAAAGAAATTATTGAGGCACAGAAGGTAAGTAGGTTTCATTCCCCTCATCTGTGTGATACATCATGATCTGCTTTTCAGCTGCACTGTCCAGGTACCTCTGGTGTGCATAAGAAAAAAGAACTGCTACTCCTCCTAAGGGCAAAGTTTTGCAGACATTATTTAACACAGCAAAAATAAACTCAGTTTGATTTCACAGTAATGTGATTTGAGATAAAATGTGCCACCCCGAACCAAATTCAGAATTATACAAATCCAACTGTTCATGTCTGAAAGAAAGCTGTGAGCAAAGTTTTCAAAAAACCAAACCAACTCTTTGTGATGAAGTATAAATCACACCCACTGCTGTTTCACGGTTAAAACTTACATTCTTTCCTCCGCTAGGGATGAAAATCACAGTGTTATTCCACTTAAAATGAATGACAGTTACCCTGTCTCTTGTAGATACATTTTATCTATATAGATGTGACATTAATATTTGCTGTATATTTTTGCTGGTAAGATTTCAGAACAAGTTGGGGAATGAGCTTTTAGTCACGACCCATAAGCATGGGTATAATTAATAAATTATTTAGACTTTAGTTACTTTTCTCCTTGCTTTTCAGTAACTAAAGAGCAGCAAAATAAAGGCTTAAAAATTAATTCATTTTTTTCTTATATACCCAACAAGTGTCTTTAGTTAACAAAAGGTATTACTTATGTTTCAAACCTTTATTCTAAAGGTTGTTTTAAAAAAACCAAAAAAACCCCCGAAGTTGCAAAACCTTAGCAAGAAGCACAGGGAAATGTGTTCCTCAAAGGCTGCTGACCTCTCATTTTTCTTCAGGATCCAGAAGCATTAGCTCAGCTAATGAAGTCTGTGCCATTCACAAGTGATGGGAAGTTCATGCTCCTGAATGATGTGTCAGAAGAGGATGGAACCATGCATGAAGGAGGGCAGGAATCAGAAGCTTAAGCAGCTCCTGTCACTTCCTGCAGCCTGTGTGGGAGCAGCAAAAGCAGGGAGTTTTGCAAGAATCTCTGGTTTTCAGTCACCTGCGCACACCTGAGGCCAGCTGCCCTTTCCTGCTGGAGAGCACTGGCACCTTGGCAGCAGAGTCCCTCTGGATTACAGTGGAGGCACAGCAGGACTGGCCCTCGAGGCACCTTGCATTTGTGAATGTGTAGGATGGAGCTGTGTCAGGGAGCTGGCAATCCTGAGCAGTGTTTCGGCGGCAGCCCCATGCTGCTGGTGGGCAGGAGAGCGCAGCCGTCAGCCACCGAGGGATAATGGCATTTCTTACATTTACAGGGCCAGCAGCCTCTCATTCCACTGAAATCCGTGTGAGCTGCCAGCTCCTCTGACAAATATCAGGCCTCAAATTTCCTACCATAATCAATTTTCATAGTTTGCATGATTATGTGCATCTGAATGAAGGTTAAAAATGCACTATCTACTTTATTTCAGATGAAGTTATTTTTAGTCTAGTTTAAGTGTAACAAGATTTACCTTTTGTGTTAGCCTATTTTCAAAACAATTTGTTAAACACTAAAGTTTTCCTATTAATATAATCTATTTTTATATTGCATCTAGAATAAGCTTACAAAACAAATCTAAGTGCCTACTCTTACCTTCCAGGGGACCGCACTCTCACATTCTGTAATGAAATAATGGACATAATGTACCTCCTTGATCTATTACTCTAAATACCACTGACATGCAAACCTCAGAAGCAGGAAACGAATGTGGCATGTTAGTTGTGTGCAGTTTTTCTATGGTTAGGTTTCTTGCCAGAGATGGTAATAGTAGGACAAATAAGTACTTTTATAGTAAGAATTCCCTGTATTTTTAACATTGTGGTGACATGCAGCAGCTGAGTCTACCAGCAACCTTTGGTTTTAAGAAACTGAGCAATAAAATTTTAGATTACAAGTCTACAATGTATTGACAAGTTTCATAGTACCATCCTAAGATTAGACACTAGAGAGATTTGGCTAATAAGTTTACATTTTTTTGCCCTCCTGAAAACATGAGCAACATTACTTTTCAGAACAAAAAAATAGACAAAATAAATAGCTGTTACTGGGGGGAGGGGTGTAATCTGTAGCATAGTTTATATTAATCAAGAAATCTAGAAAAGATGATTGAAATTCCTCAAACTTAACTCTTCTCAGTCACTAGGAAATTAGATTTTCCATAAGCAGAATCTGTGCAACAGTATCTGAAGGATCCCAGATTGGAAGTGTTTGATGTGGAATACATTTAATTTAACTGGTTACTGAATGTTTAAAAGTACCGTGGAAGAAAACTGTTAGTAACTAAAACAAAACCTTTTCGTAAATAAAAGCTGAAGCTGTCTTATTAAAAAATTAACACCCACTGAACTGGTGTTACTGAAAACACTAAGAATGAGGTTCTCAAAATTGCATTTATTAACACAGTTTTATGTACATAATGTTCTCTACTCACAAACCAAAGAGACTGGAGTAACAAAATACCCTTTTGTACAATGAGTTAGGAAACATTAAGTATTACATTTGGTCCTTTGTACCTGAGAAGCTGAAAACAGCTGTTGATGGACGTCTGATGCAACTCAAATTTCCTTCTGGTTCCAGACTGCATTAGGACCTGCAGAATGTGCCCTTCAGCACCAGGAGTCTGCAGCAGCTGGGTGCTGCTGGTGCCGTGCAAACCCTTGGTGGCAGGGCTGACAGGGAGCTGGGTGTCCACACTCTGCTTCCACTGCCCTGCGAGGGGCAGAGCACAGCAGCCCCGGGGCTTGTGGCATACAGGGCACAGCACCGGGACAGGAGGGTGCAGGACCCCTGGCACAGCAGCTGCTGCCACTTCCAGCAGCCTTGGCTCGAGGCTGATCACACGAGGGCAGTGGTGGCAGCTGCCTGCTGGGGGTGGGAGCCTGGCTTCAGCCTGTTCTGACCCTGTCCTGAAGGAAAAAATCCCTGGACACATTTTATGTCCCTACAGCAAATTCATCATCCTCACTTCTGTCACCCCTGGGAATTCTGAGTGAGCACGTTTGGTTTAGTTTAGAGGATTTTTTGTTTTAGTTCCATTGTCTCATATCCAGACAACCAGTTAGGGTCCATTTGGTTCCTGTAATTGCAACAGGAGGCCAAAAGCAACAGAAAGAGTAGTAGCACCACAGCATGAATTTTGCACCCTTTCCATATCCTTGTGGGGAGAAAAAAGGATTTAATACAACTCAGTGTCACATGTGACATCCAAACCCAGGACCCACCTTGGATCTTTCTGCATGTCTATGCTGCTACATGACAAAGAGAAAGAAGGAAATAGAAACTACAGTCCTGTATTAGCAAGAATAGCTCTATTATCACTGTACATATTTGTGTATGTATATATTTTTGCCACAGAGTATACATTCAGTTCTCCCAGATTAAACAGGCATCTACAAAAATAGGCTATGTCTGTCCTCTAGAATTTCCATCACCAGAACCACGTGAATTTGTTAACCACCGTACACGAAGACAGTGCTCAGTTCACGTTATGTTCAACTGCAAAGTCTTACCTTAGCAAGATAGTGTCTTTCCAAAAGAAAAAAAAAAGTGGAGAAGGGAAAATACAAATGCAGATTAGAGAGTGGGCTGTGTCTTGATGGTACACAGCTCCCTAGCAAGGCCATCCTGGGGGAAAGGAACACCATCTATGTGTGATTCTGCCGTTGCTGTGGAGGAAGGAAATGCAGCACTTGGCCATTCCACTCCATGAACCTACACGACTTCAGCTGAGCTGGGAATGTGGCAGGATGTGCACAGCAACTGCAGCAGGATGGCAAGCAGCAGCAAGAATGCTGATCTCGGCAGTGCTACTGAGCGTTCAGTGCGGGCACAGTTTGGTCAAAAAAAGTGTACACAAATTAAAAAAAAAAACAACTGTATCAAAGTAAAAAAGCAAAAATATAAATCAAGTAATGCAGCATTCTTTAGGGCAGTTATAATGAATTAAAAATAAAAACTTTAATGAGCCCAGCTGATTTTTAAGAGTCCATGAAGCTTGTGGGTCATGTTCTCAGAACCAACAAATGGAACGTTTGTATCAGTCTGGTCTTTCCAGTTGCGACAAAACATTCATCCTTGCTGTCTGAATGTTGAAGTGACTGGCAGGAAAGGGTGAATCAGAAGTACATCAGGAATTGTTTTAACCAGTCACCCAAGAGTGGGTGGAACAATTTGAACCATTAAAACAAGTATTAAAGCAAGTTTGGTCTAAAAATACGGTTAAGAGTGCCAGAAAAACCCCCAAGGGTAGTTCTCTCAGCTGGACTGACTGGAGTAGTTTATTCTGGTTGGTAAGACCTAGAAGGGTGTTATATTCTGGGAGATTAAAACACACCTGTATATTTTAATAAAAGTGGTGTTTTCTTTTAAGCTAAGTCTAGCTACTTAAGTTAGGAATCAGAGTAACTCTTGCACAATCTAGAACCTCTACTTGCAGGCATGGACAGATGTTATATAGAGTTTTCACAGTGTTTAGCAGCTTCTGAGCCTGCAGTGCAATTATTGTTAATAATCAGGCATGTAAGACTGTATGAACAACACATGGTACAACAGACCTACAAAGGCTAGGAAATACAGAATTGAGGCTGAAACTTGCAATTAGGCACAACATATTCATGAACTGTAAGATCACTTAATAGTTACAGACACCCATCACAGTGTCTGGTCATAAAAGGAAGAGCTGATTGTGGTTCTGTCTTGGCTCTGGATTTCCTTACTTCTGTGGATGCAAATCAGACCTTCGGTATGAAATAAGAAGTAATTTGTTATGTTAACTTTTCTTGTTTTCCCATTCTTTGATAAGGGGGCAAAAACAGGGGAAAATAAATGCCTGACAGGATCCTAAGTTCCCACAGTGCAAATACTATCTATGGTAATAACAAGGGGGTTTGAAATAAAACAGTAATAAGCACTTCCATTTTGTGTAATAGATTTAACACACATTCACAACATACACTGTTACACCCACAGTGTAATCTGTGACTGCATTAAATACAACAGGACTGCACAATTACATGTCTTAATTATTTTTTTGGACAACAGATACACCCCATATCTGGATTCATTTTTTTTTCTGTTTGAAGAGATGCCAGTTCAAATCTTGGACCAACAGCCTATGAGTTTGGGGTTTTTTAAATGCTATGATAGAGATGCGAGAATGCATCTAGAAATAATTAAGGATTTTTTTATCTGCACATCCGTACTTTAAAATAACTACCTCAAGGTCAACATTTAATAAAATTATTTGCAATCTAAAGAAAGTGCTGTAAATAATGTGAACTCCTGAAAAATAGGAGTTTCTACAGGAAATATAGACAAACACAGACCTAGCCTCATTGGATGCTAGTATACTACTGTACATTTTCTCTTGGATTAAACAGAGCAAGTAAATCAAATCTAGAGCTTTTACTCCTACAGAGTGTTACTGATGAAGACAAGGACATGAGTTATTTGAGTAAGTAATCATCACCCATACCAGCCATGTCATTTCACAACAGGCTCTGCAGGCGTAGAGTTGGAAAGATCTCCATTGCTTGCTTTACCAGATTCTTCTACAAAAATAAAAAATAAAGACATGGCTCATGTTTAACACTATTCCAAACAAAACCCCTCAAATCTTAGCATATATGTATGATGCTGATGTCATAGCAACACCTGATGCAGTATATCATGGTCAGCATATGCAACCCGACCTTGCAGCACAAGAAGTCCTGACCCTATGAAGAAATTCATATTTGGGGTGAAAGGTTCTTCAATCAGCAGTACTTGTCTAAAAATTACACATACAATGCTCACACATTTTTCTGAGTCCAAATATCATGGTAGAAGGCATAGATATTACCATGGCCAGAACTTTTCACCCTGGTATGCACTTCTAGCTTTTCTCACTGCAAAACATATTGCTTGGGGAACTGAACAGGTATCACAACAGAGAATATTTAACCTAAAATATAATTAACTGATGTTCTCCAGAATGGTCTCCTACAGACTCCAGAACAGCACATCTATTCTTACCACAATGCTTGGAGTTGCTTGGATTTGTGTTTTTTTCTTCTTGCGCTATTTATTTGAGCAACTTCATTGAATATGATCAAATATAAATTCATGCTAGAAGATTTTTCCTTTACAAACTGTTTTTCTAGTGCAGAAAAAAATGAATCTTTTTCTCCAGCGACTGTAATCTCACAGGTCACTTGTGCCTTTGTCAGAACCACAGTGGAGAATTATTCACCAATTCAATTTTTAATATACTGCTCTCTGAGTTTCTACTTGTGACTGAACTGCAACTGCATTTCTAGATCTTGATCCTTAGGAGCACTCTCATTTCTTTGGGAAAGGATTTTCCCAAGAGAATCTTTCAGAATTCATGAGGGAGAATATACAAGCAGATATAGAAATGCAAAAGACCCATGTTACCTGGTCAAGAGACCACACCACAAATTAGGATCTTTCCCTTTGAATGTAGAATTCAATGGGAGACCAAGCATATCATAAACATGTGAATATATATAGTAACTGCCTATGTAAGTTGAAAACCACCTGGTCCAACAGGTGAAAACCACTTTATTTAACAACAGCTAAGGTTGTCATTGTCAACACTGGTAATGGAAGAGGCAAGTATGATGCCGAAGTTACTGAATTTAATATTATTGCAAATATGCAATTCTCCCTGTCCCAGGTTTTTTTTTTGGTCAGTTGGGTTTTCTGTGGTGTTGCTTTTTTTTTCCCACACCCCAGAAGCCCAGCTTGAAATTCACCTATTCCAGAGAATGCCTTCCTGAGCTGTTCTTGCAGAGTCTTAATCACCCATGACCACATAAACCTCTCTCTGGAATACTCAATCAACCCACAAGCAAGAAAGCAGCTATGAATAAAACAAAAAGGACCTTCCCTATTAGGACATACAATCTCCTTAGCCAAAATGTTCTACATACAGCATTCACTCACCTTCTTTTTCTTTCTTTTCCTGGCTTTCTTCTGCTGCAGTTTTATCTGCTCTGAAAAAAATTCTTGCACTACTTAGTGAGAAATAAAGGAGTTCAAATTCCTAAGGGAAAAGAGAAAGAAGAGGAGCGTCAGTGTATCACAAGAATGAATTTGCAGACCAATATAAATGGGATTTTTCAGGAGCATCTTAGGCACCTAGATTTCAGTACCTCAATCACTTAAATGCTCTTGAAAATCTTTCTCCATTCATACCTTATTCACATGCATTTTACAAAGTAAATGTCAGTCTTTACATTAAAAGGCAACTTAAGCAAAGCAGCATCACTGTAATAAATCTGTCACTGATCTACTGAGGCTGAAAATGAGGTTTGCAGCAGCAGTGAGAACTTAGAGCAACTTGCCCATGAAAACCGTGCAAGCTAGTAATTTAAATGGCCACAAGCTTGATCAGTGTCTGAACAAGGTTCAGGGATGTGGTTTTTTAAACACAGAGGACCAAACACAGTGCACACTCCTGGGAGCCATGAGGGCATACAGGGCCTTATCTACTTCAACAAGACATTACAGAATGTAATCATGGGCTGTAAAACTAGCCAATGACAGATTTGTCCCATAGGCTTCTCCAATCAAGAGAGAGAAAGCACTCCACCACAGATGAAACCTGAGCTGCTGTGCTTCAAAATTCAAACGCACATTTCCTCTATTTGACAGCTAATGCATCATTCAATTCAGCAGCTCAGAATTAAGACACAGGCAACTCTGAACGTTCACAGCGTTATGTGAAATCTTTGTCATAAGGAGTGTAACCAAGAGACATTCTCTCCTGGTAAAGAATTTATGGTTTAGTTGCATTAGATTTCAAACTCCGTGGGACAAAGAATTCCAATCAACCCGGTCTTCAAATACCACAAAAACCGATGATATGCCCTTCAGGTCTTACACCTCAAGTCTTCAGGCTCTTTTTGCATTGTTGCTGAAGACAATGCTCTGCATTTTGCTCTCAATGAGCTCCATCAGAACACAGTTACATGATTTGTGATGAGTAAGTGCTGAACCCAATCCAGAACAGAAATTGTTAGCAGAACACATAACCAGGCCTGCGCTGTACCTGTAAACAAACTTCCAGTCGCTTGTGGGTAAGGTTCATAGTCTGTAGTAGTTTTTCATCTTGATTAGAGGACTGCACATTCTGTTGCTTAGCTACTGCTCTTATTTCCTTCACATACTTCTCTCTAACAGACTGGAACCAGTGCAGAGAATCAAACTCCTGGTACTGATCCAAAAGCTTCAGAATGTAAGCCACACCTAGTCATTGACAAACCATGTACTAAAGTCAACATAGAATTCGCAAAACATTTTGTGAATATCTTTAATAGATGAGCCTAAGCTGATAATTCCGTGCAAATATAATTTAAACCGTTATTAACTTAAAATTAATCTATCAGGAAAAATCACAGTAAAGAACAAGCTTATATTTTTGAAAAACCTCAAAACTTCTCCAAATACTTGCATTCCTTCTCATCTGGATGAGAACTACAAGCTTTGAAAGAAATTGGGAAGCACCAATATATGTTAAAACTGTCTGCTCACATACACAACTATTCCATGTTTAGGAAATTCTGAACACAACCATAACCCTCAAATCCATCTTGCTGAAGCAAAGACAAATTCAATTAAATTATGGAATTTTTAATTATGGGAACAGACAAAGTATAAACAAAACTTTTCTTGCAAACATCCATTATGTTGGCTTACCCAAAGGCTAGTGAGGGTGCTGAAACTTACCCATGGCAAACCCATCATCAGTGAAAGCTGCTCCACTTTTGTTCTTCTTATTCAATTTCTCCTTGCAACTGATTGAATGCTCTACAAAATTGAGGGTCTGAAAGAATGAAAGGCTGTCTTGGAATCACAAAGAGACTCACAAATTTCACAAGGCATTGCCATACATGCTACTACAGTCTAATACAAAATAGTTAAACACAACCCTGATCTGACAAGACCTTTTTTTAAAGTAAGCCCCAGTGCAATGCAAACACTCACCAGGGGGGGAACAATGATGTAGAAGTTCCGCAAGTGCATGTTCTTTGGGCTGCGGAATTCGGGAGCAAAGACATCCACCAGCATTTTGAAGTACTCTGTTCCCTCTGCAAAGTTCCGGGTGAGGTCACTGAGCACAGAGTCCAGCTGCCTGCAAGGGATGAGCAATGGATTACCTGGTTGTGCTAAAAGTCTCTTTCCTTATCCACCTCTGGGGATAACAACCCTCTCTTCACCCTTTGCCTACGTCCACAATCCAGGATTTGGGAGAGTACCCTACCTCTACAGCCCATTTGAGTCGTGTTTCTTAATTTAATTTTCCTAGAAAAGGTCTGTGAATAAAATACTTGCATCTTTTTTATCTAAGACCCCAAAAATTTTAAAAGTAGAGCTCAGGCACACAGTGAGGAGAGCTTGTTAGCTTTTAAACAAGGATTTCTTCAAGAAATCAGGTTCCAAGTGTCTATTACTATCAATGCTACTTCACATTTTCTAAACAACTGCCTCTATTTGCTTTGAAGCAAATATTTTTGTATAAAGGCAGCCAAACTTTTAATACACACACACAAATAACTAATAGCTGCATTTAAAAATATAAAATGACAATTCTATCATCCTATCCCTGCCCCAGACCTCAGAAGCATGATGTTAGTGTACCTTGCTGCTTTTTGTGTTTCTTCTGAGAGTCCTTCTTCTTTCACCAGCTCTTCAAAGTTAACAATATCTTCCAGATCAGGAACAAACCTGAAAACTTACTGTTTGTTAGGATTATGCCCAACAGTGTGTTCACTGAAGTATCTACTCTAATTTATAATTTACTTAATTTCATCTTCTGGGCTTGAACTACTTACTTCAAATTACATCATATCTCTCATACCATTCTCATCCAGGCAATACTAACCTCACTTTGAAACACATACACATTTTTATTTGTATTTCTGTTATTACTGGACTACCATCTCCTCTCTCTAGCACTCGATACCCTTGGTAACTCCAAGTTTACTATTATTTGCAAGAAAACCAACTATTTCTTATTATGTAAAAGTTACTATGTTTTCATGACCTTTCATAAACATAGAAGAAATCTATACAGAACAAAGTATGAAAGGAATTATTTTCCAAGTTCCTCAAGGTTTGTACTACTTTTCCTTAATGCACCCTTGAAATTATTTAACATCACAAATTGCTGGCTTAAGGACTAGTGTCTTACATGTACATTCCATTAACTCTTCTGCAGTGTTTTTCCAAAGAATTTGTTTTATTTTTAGTGATTTATATCCATGACTGTACAGTGCTGAATCCCAGCACTGTCTTCAATAATTCCACTTAAATGAAGGCATGTAAGTAGAATTTTTCAAAATTTATGGGGGATAGGTAGGGGCACAGGGAATATCAGCAAGAATAGAGAGCAAGGGGAAGAGAGGGAGCAAAGAGAAAAATGAAATATATGTGGAAATACCTAATTGCACTACTGCAGCAGTGAAGTCCACCAGATCTTATCATTCGTACATAGCCCATAGCGTTGCCTTTAAAAACAATAAAAAACAAGGAAGCAATTTATAATTACTTAAATACACACACACTCTCAGAGCCTAGAGGAGCTATGAAAACATAAATTAAAGTTGCCACATAGTTCTGGCAAAGAATTTGGCTCTGAAAGCTGAGTTATAAAAGTTAAATTGAACCCTGCTATCAAAAGTCTATGTAGAGAAATAAAACAAAAATGCATCACCAAGCAAGGTTTTGTTCACTTTTGTACAAACTCTTTCCACTGGGCACATTAGACACCTGCAAGTTCAGATCAGTCCTCCACCTCTACAGCATCAGTGTCTGAAAATACCATTGTCACATCATGCATTACTCAAGGATACTTCAGCTGGATGTATGAACATTTTTTGAAATACATGAACTTAACAGTAATAGGTTCTTACTAGGAAATACACTCAATATGGATGAAAGTCAGTTCCATAACAAAGAAAAGAACTGAAAAGGGAACAGGAATCTACATAATCTGTAACTCTGTTTGAGATTAAGACATGCAATGGCCGTTTCTGTTTAATTAGATGAGAGCATTTATTTAGCATGGGCTACAAGTGAACTAGTATCCATCTGACTGGAATTAAATCTAGCTTTAACCTGAGCTGAAAGGTCAGTTACTAGGTGATGAAGATCTCTTCCATTCAGTAACATTTATAAAATCTTAGATAGCATTTCATACCAATTTGACTTATGAGTTGTCTGAACTGGTCAAGATAGCTCTGGCCATCCGGGGTTATTCCAAGTTTTCTGATGCCACGGTTGAATTTATCTGCTCTTTCAAAGGGATACTAGGAAAAAAATTTAGAATAATTTGTAAGAATAATTACCTAGCCTTAGAAAAAAACCTTTTAATCACATCTATAAAATTCTATTTGTAATGTAGTTTTACCCCACACTTACAGCTTTATTTTTTTATAAATCATACACCTGCTTGTCTGTATTAGTTCACAAGACTCATTTTACTAAGTCACTTCTGCAAGCTGACAAGTGAAATAGTTTTACTGTGAACAAGAAAGTATTCCTAAAACAAATAAGCACTTGACATGCAAAGAAGCTACCAATCTCTTTTACTAAATACATTGTCTCTCCCAATTTTGAGAAAATTTTCTAGCTCGGAATATCAGACCCTCATTTCCATATCCTGACGTACTGGAATGAGTACTACAAGATCCCATCATTTTGGATTCAATTCAAGTAAGCTTTTTATTCAAAACTGAAAACCGTTATGCATGAGTTGGACCAGAAGTTTAGAACCTCTAATAGACTGTAACTCCATCCAATCCTCTCAAGTCACTGAGAGAATGATTTTAGCCAACTCCGTATTTACAGAGCAGACAGAATGAAACAAAGCCCTCTTGAATACAGACATTGGTAACACTGCATTTTGCTAGGACAGAAGCTGTCCCTTTGTCTGCGGATAATAATAGGAGTGTTATGGTGTGGTGCACCTTTAGTCACACAAAAGCGGCACTTCTTTTAGCAAATTACTCTAGAGCCTTTAAAAACTACTATACCTTGTGATCATTTTGATCCTTGACTTCCCTGAAGAATCTGATGTCTTTGATAAGTCTGGATTTGATATGTTCATCATACATGAACTGGCTAAAAATGTAAAACTTTTTCCTCAAGAACTGGTAAGTGAAGTTTACCTAGAAGACAAAAAGAAAAAAAAACAGTTATATCAAGAAAGTTAGCAAAGTAACAAACACATCTAACACACTGTTTTCACCAGATGCCTAAGTAACCTCTAATGCAAGTTCTCAACTTACTTAAATTTCACTGTTTTAAAAGAATAAGGAAAAATGAAAACCCATTCTCCTGGAATGCCTACTCTCTTCCAGGAAAGGCAGACGGACCAAAGGACAAGTTCAGTATTTCAGTCAATCACCTACACAGCCATTTGTTTGTCTGGAATATCCTGTAACTGTCCTTTTGAAACAATACAAACATCAAGTTGAAACAAGCAGACATGATCAACTTCCTCAGTCTGTACCATCTGCCATAACCTCCTGACACAACTTTTTCACTTCCTCAAAGTTTTCTAAAACACTTACTCATAAGGCAGAAGCACACTTCTACAGTACATATCTCGATACTTCCCATGTCTGCAAAATCAACTTTAGTCACAATCAGAAGTGAATAAATCTACATCACCAAAAAATAATGTGAGTAGCAGCATTTTCTGAGAAAGTCCCCACTCTCCCACTCTCCCAAGAAAAGTGAAAGAAAACACTGAAACTTTATTTTTAATAATTTCCACTTTGTAAATAATGACTTGACAGTGGGTTCAATATTTCAGCAAGTTCCTTTTCTATCTCTTTTTTTTTTTTTTTTTTTGGATAGAACCAGAAGAATAGAAAAAAGGCAACAGCAACAAGGTGGAAGTTAAGCAGCAGACTGGGAAGCACTGATGTGAAAATATCTTTATCACTGTATCCAAATTTGAGAATCCCAGTGATAAATTCCTGCTGTAGCAGACACAGTGCACCTCTTTGCACTTACCTTGCAAAGAGGCAAATGCCTTTGGCTAGTTAGAATGGCCACCCACACCTCAGACATCATTAAAAACCTTGCAGTAAGAAGTCAGTTTCCCAACAAGTGATCAGAAGTCTGTAGTTTTTATTTTGCAAATTGAAAGGCTGATATTTCTTAAGCATAATAATTACAAGAAGAACTTAAAAAATTAACATTACATTTTTTCAAGATTTGCTTCAACTGCAAAGTCTCTCTACTAAGTACCAAATCAGGGCATAATGTCAAGAATAGTCCAACCAAAACATCTGTCTCTCCTTTGATGCAGTTTTAGATCTCTTCGTTAATTTTTATGTAACAACTGGAAGTGACAACACTCCCAAAAGACTGTGATATTGATTTGTGCCACATCCAGGAACTGATTTGTTTTATTAATTCACACAGAACATTATTACTGCATTTTTAAAATTGCACAACCAAATAAACTATTAGGAGATGCAAGGAGCAGGTTTTTGTGCACAATCACAAACAAATAACCCAACAACAGTGCAAAAGATACTCACTGTTGTGTTCATGATTCCTGTTCCATGAGTTCGAATTGAATTAGCGATGTGTCGGATATTGATGGTGTTCAAGTGTTTGTTATTACTTGTTCTTTCAATGAAGATCTGGGAGGCAGGTAGGAAAAAATAAAGTTAATTACCCCAAACTGGTTCTGTGATAAATTATTGATCTAAATAGCCTATATCCTGTTTCTGAGAGCAGCTGATAACTGGTGATTAGGGAAAGAACCAAGAAAATACAGCATGGATGCAATGAACTTTATCTGGTAAATTCTTCCGATTTCTACACAGCTGTGACTCAACAATTCCAAGACAGATGTTGCACTCACTCCAGACTCCCATATTTATTGAGATTATATCCCACATTAAGCAGTCTAAACTCTTCTGGCACTTGTTTGTACTTTTGACCCCACATATACCACGGCAATGAGTTCCACTACTGAATTATAAGCTATGAAAAAAGTACTTATTTTCTTTCAGGAAGCCGCTCTATTTTTTAGTGGGCACCTCATCCTCATATTGTGAGAAACCCCCAACGTTTTTTCTCCGTCCATGTTCTCCATGTCAGTCACTGCTTCATCTCTCCAATAACCCATTTTCAGATACACATTTTTCAAGCTCAGAAATCACATACTTACTATGTCCTTATAGAGCAGCCAACTATCCTTGCTGCCTTCTAGCTTCACTAGAAAATTGACATGGAGTGATCCTACTGCCATAACATATCCAAAATACACTACACAACAATCTAGAAGACCAAGCCACAGCAGCCCCAAAGATGTTTTTCTAGAGCAGCAATACTATTTTATAGCCTCTCATTATGCATGTTCAGCCAGGGTTTTTCTTACACACACTCTACTCTGCATTTCACAATCCCCTCAAATTGGAGCCAAATGCCAGGAAAGTATGGGATATACCTTACCTGATTATTCAGATTGTAGAGGTAGCGGGATACAAAAACATGAATATTTCTCATGATTTCCAAAACATCCAGACCCTGAAACAGTATTATTTATTGAGAATTATCATGATAAAATTTCTCAAGAACTACTGACACGTCTAATCACTAAGGTGCAGAAATACTGTTTTTGTAGTTACTTGAAGGTATTTTAGAAAGCAGTGTTTTTCTCTGCAAAACGAAGAACCTGTTAACACTTTTGGTTTAGTGTCTGTAAAATAATGCTTAGAGGAGAAAAAAGCAGCTCAGCACACGTTTTAACATTTACACTCCTGCCTGTTTTCCCAGCTTCCCCTGAAAGAAAGAAATCCTCCAGCCTACTCCTCAAGGCACAATTAAACAACTAAAAAATTTAAAATGGAGATCTGTCCGTCTTCAGATTCTAAAATATAGAATCTTGCCTTAGACATTTCTACAGACATGTAGATGTCTGCAGAGAAGTAAGCAACTAGCTACTTTTTAATATTGTTTAGCCCAACCTGTCTAAAAGGCTGAGGTTTGCTATTTACAATATAAATTTTACAATTGTTTGCACTTTTCTCCCTAGGGAATCCCTTAATTATCATTGTGCCTAGAGATGATGCTATTTAATTTATATACCATATTTCCAGTTGTGCCAGGGATTTTATCAGGATTTTGAGGCTGGGGGTTATGAAGTGTGACATGTCTTTGCTCTGAAATAAAGCTCGTACCAGAATCAATGTTATGAAAGCAAAGTTGTGAAATTGCTTCATTCTTTGTAACAATGTGCTGACCAAATATGGCCAATAGAAAACGAAAGCTGGAAACAGAAACTGATCTACAGCACTTTGTGCCAAAAATCTAGCTGGAGTTCTCAGTTCTATGCCCTCTTTCATCTTAGGAAGACACAGCCATCACGAACGTTAGGAAAAAAGGGGCTGCATTTCTAACAGCTTTCACCAGTGTGTTAACCCAATTGACGAAATGAAGCAAACTGCCAAAAATATCCAAGATATTAAAACTCTCGAAGGAAAGTCTTCAGAACTATAGACCCTGTAACAGTGAATACCTTCACCATTAACTTGATGACACTACAACTTTATTCTGAATGTCACCATGTTTAGCAGCTTTTAGGAGGCTCTAAGTCACTCTCCTATAATCTAATTCGTAGATGTCCCAAAATCCTCCATGTTCAGCCTGGGAAATAGTTTCTCTTGATGATCACTATGCAGAACCTGCTAAAAAGCTAGCAATAAGCTAGCAATAAACTCACCACTCAAAGGTCATTCCATACTTGTAACAATTGTCTGGATCTATTGCTTGCCAAATTGCTGACTGAATTTTCAAGAAACATTGTCTGACTTTTGCATGCTCAATTCATTTCATTATGTTAAAAAAAATGAACAATACAAGCCCAACATGATATTAACTGATATCAGTGTGATCTCCAAAGGCAGACAAAGATCCTGCCTCACAAATCAACCAGAAGTTAAAGGTCACTTTTTCCAAATAGTTCTCTACTCTTGGGTACTTTAATTTCAATGACTCAGTTCTATGACAGTGGAATGGAAGAAGTTCTATTCCTATCCTGTGGGCACTGTACCTGCTCCAGAGTCTGGCTGGGAAGGTGTGCCTCAGTCATACTTAAACCATAGCGCTGGGTTGCCAAGTTTCTCATCTCACTGTAGGTGGCCCAGTCGTGAAGAGCTACAGTCGTTAAGTTGTAGAAGGTCTTGTCCAAATAATGAGTTACATAAGCTGTGAACACATAGAAGGATGAACTAAAATAATGCTCCCTATTTCATTAGGAAGGTGTGGAAAGAAGTGAGAAGATATACAAAGCCAAAGTATAACAGATGAAAATAATAGAATCAAGCAAATGTATAACTCCTCACCTTTTATGTCAATGAATCGATTGAAAAAACGTATTGGGTTCAGAAAGAAGAAGTGAGCCAGGTCCTTCATGCCAACTCTGAAGGGGTTTCTGTCATCCAGCTTCAGGTGTGTGTGAACTGATAAGCGCAGGTCCTTTTCTATCTCTTTACACAATTTGTCCAGCAAGTGCTATTCAAGGAAGCTTAAATTAAAAAAATAAAACCCACCAAAACCCCAAACAAGCATACAAAAAGATAAACCACACCAAAAAAAAATGTCATGTTCAGTGTCCGTTTACAATGCTTGGTTAGCAGAATCAACATTTCTCTCCACAGATATGTTTAAGACTGATGAAACCAGTGAAGAAAGCTTTGCTTCGGTAGCGCCACACAAGTCAAAGTCAATAAATACTTGGGAACCAGAAAGATATTGATTTCCTGTGTTCTTGTTCTAGTACCCAATAGAAAGAAAAAGCTACACAGCGCAGAAAAGGTAAAGATGTAACTACTCAATGCCATTTTTTTACATAACTAAAACTTCCACAGAGGAGTTTAACACAACTTACAATCAAGTATTCTCATTTCTCATTCTAAGGGAAACCAGGCTTAGGGCTAGCTATCTAAATAGTAAGAACTAATTCAGTGAGGAAGAGTCTTGCAATAAGAAATTTGGTCTGATCTTCTGAATAATCTGTAATGTTTGGTCTTGAACTAATCAAACAAAAAGCATAGTTCAAAGGTTAAAAACTAGGACTCAGGAAATCCAAATTCGCAGTTTCTTTGTAAAACCTCCTTCATAATTCTAGATAATAATTCAGTCAGGAGGCCATCTGTATTTGCAGACCCTTCACTACTATAAGCCATGCATACACACTAAGAACAGTAGCATTTATTTTAGGCATTCATCCAAACAGAAGCAAATCTGACAAAAAGCATTCCCCTGTCCGCACAGTCAAATCTGTAACTGAAGTTTTGTTAACTTACATAATTTAGAGTGCAGTATTTTCATGTTCCCAGCCAACATAGATATCATTATAAAATGGGTCTTAAACAACCAAAATCATCAGTCAAAAGAAACCTTTTTTTATTTATTAAAATACTTCACACCAAAGTTTCCTGTGCAATTTTTACAGATCATATCAGATTTGCTACAATAGATGCTAATCTGAGCTAAAGATATTTCAAGCACAGTGGTGTGTTTAATTCCACAAAAACCACAAAAAATTACCTCATTGAGTGCTTCCATTATTTCTTTGTCATAGCATTGCAGAAGCATCTCGTAAGATTCCAAGTGTCTTGCATGCATCATAGCAGGTACGCAGTCCCGTAGTGCACTAAACATATACTTATTAAAAAATATGTATTATTAACAGACAGATATATCACCAGCACTTCAAATAGCATTCAAAGCTAACAAAAATCCAAATCACTAGTCTTCCCATTTTTATTAAAAATGGATTTCATAAACCCTACTGAAGTGCCATGTCCTTAATCTGAAGTATTATTTGCTGCTGACTGGACGATCCTAATTATTAGCTATTTCATCAGAAATTATTTGCACTTTATTCATTTCAGTACTGTACAACCCTGGAACAGATGACTGATTTTTATCAGGATTATCATGCCAAAGCATTATTCACATCTGCAGCAAGTACATAGTACTTTACCAAGAGGAGAAGAGATGAGGGGTGGAAAAACCTACAGGACAACTACCCACCACAGAATCACTGAACACAGAGATACCTGCTTTAGAAATATGTAACCACAATGAGGAACAAAGGCTTTTAATGCTCAAGTCTAGCAGGTGTTCATTTCAATTTAGAATGAAGAGAGAACAAAGAGACAGACACAGAGACAGAATTAACAATAGTAATCCGAGATTTTTTAAAGAAATCTAACAGAGAGATTTAGAGCACAGATTGCTTTTATATCCTCCAGACTGAGAAGAAATGTCTGACTCAGTAGTAGCCAGGGATTTGCTTTTTGAGCTTTTCCTTTAAGAGCTTCAGCCTAAAGTTTGTCATCTCCTCATCTGAAGCTGTCACAACAGTTAGCAAGTTGTAACATTATTACTTACATGTAGTCTAGCAGAATCCACTGCATTTTCATAGACATCATCTAAATAGATTGGAAAGATGGCTCGATGCCAGTATAAGAAACAACAGTCACATTGTGCCCGAACTCTGGAATAAAAGATTAATTGCTAGACACAGATTTGGAAGAAACCATTCTTAACACAGCGAGTCTGTTTAAACTAAAGACAAGTGCATTTCAAGCCTAGGTTTTACACCATTACTTTAATGTTCCAGATGCATTGATCTTCAGAAGTTCTTTATTAACGAACCTTTTATTTCTTTTTTTATCCACTAGGCTATTTACAAATAAAAAGTACCTGCTTTAGTAAAAAGGTTTACTCAGTCTCTGAAAGACTTAAACCTTACATTATGGCAAAGTCCTAAGTAACTCTTTTCTTATTACAGGCCTTAATTAATAGCCTAGAGATCAAGGATACATTCTAATTTTCTCCTGTGAGTCAAAGGAGAAACAGGCCTCTCCTGGTACAACTTGTCTACATTTTTCCCAGGGTTTTATCTCATGAGTCAGCCACTAAAGGTGTTTGTCTCTCTCGATAAAAACTGCATGGAGCTCAGATATTCACCTGGTTTACAAATGGCCAGCATGATGTAACTCGAGTGTGCACTGAAGCTACAGCAGCAGTAAAAACATGGTGTCACATGTGAACTAACAGCCCAATCTCCCAAACAGACTGGTACTAACTCATACATTTTGGGGTTGGGTTAACGGAAACACTTCAGCTTATTATAAAAACAAGTCATCCAAGAAAGTGACAGAATTTCTAAGCAATCAACAGTCAGGTGAAATATGACTTGCCCAAAGAAAAGTGACCTTCGGGCTTAACCCTGGAATTCTTTCTGTCCATCCCTGGTCTACAAAACATGCAAAAATCACCACCAGCATGCAGAGACCAGATTTTGCCATTCACACAGTGAAGATCCAGCTCCCCCAAGACACAATGCTGCCTTCTATAAACTGCTGCCACTGCTTACCTCTCTGTAAGTTCACTGATCAAGTCCAGTTTTTTCAGAACTAACTGAAGGGGAATAAGTTCTTCATCTTTAAATGTTTTCTGTAGAAATGAAATAAAAAAAATAAGCACAAGATCACAAGATGATAGTTTTTCGTAAGACACTACCAAACAAATGAAGGGCTGGAACAATCATGGCACTCACCATCTGTGTTCCCACACTCAGTGCAAGGGAAACAATCAGTCGCCTCTGTTTCGTACTTGGCCCATTGAGGGTGTTCTCAGCCAACACCAAAGCAGAGAGGACATCCAGGCGTTGCTCACTGTACTTTTTATCAGAAATTACCCTTTTCTTGATGGCAAAAAGACACAGAAATTCAGAGAGAAGTTACCTACGCCCAAAGGCAATAGCATACTACTTCTTAAAAGCTTGTGGACTTGTAATAAATTGAGTATTTCTGCAAACAAGTTATGTTTTGTGAACAAAGCTAACTGAATCCAGATTCACTGACTCTGTAAATTCAGGGATATTACGTATCTATACACTTGGAATACGTGCAGCCAGCATGAACATAGGATAGGTCACACCGTACACAAACACTGTGCAAGCTGCATGAGAGTGAACGCCAGTTTTAGTTCTAAGGGACATGTAATTTAAATTTTTAATCAGTGACTCCCTATTCTCGATAACAAAATCCAGTTTACAGCTGAAAAGCCACAAGACATATAAACATGGTAATAATGACAGCTTACAATTTTCTAAAAACTCTAATGTACCAGGAAGATGAAGTGCAAACATATTTGCATGAACAAATGAAAGGAACCAAGTGTAACGGCGAAAAAGTGGAAGTCACAGATGTATTTGTGAGTAGCAGTGGGACCCAGAAGAGGTAGTTTCACAGAAGTTAAATAAAATGTCTTCCATGTGTGTTGTGTGTTCAGCATGAAGCTCCTAACCTCATCTGCTGTGTGCCTTAGACCTTACACCACTTAGAAAAAAAACAGAGCAGATAAAAAAAGCAGTACTAATGAATCCTTCTATTTACCAACATTTGTCTTTTACGTATTTACTGATAAGTAGTCTAAATATCAAGGATGGTTCACATATATGTTCTTTTCAATATCGTTCAATACAGAAGTCTTAGCCTACTTCTACGCATTTTAAAATAATTGTAATGTAATTACAGATATAATTTGAAAAATTTATGAAAATTATCTATATATGTGTGAATTCTTTGAAGATATACAGTTTTTCTTGGTAACTTTGAAGTTTGGAACCTCTTCAGTTCATGCTACTCCTGCTATATATACATATATATATATATATCTATATAGAAATTTTTTGTAAGTACAACTCTTTTTTTGCTTACCCTAGAAAATATAAAGATGCCAGATACATAAATTGAGATTATAGCCAAATAAAAATGAGATTTAATAGCATACATCCCTTGAAATTCTGCTACTGAATGTGATGAAAGAATAAAACCAATCAGTAATACATCAGAGCAGGCATACTAAAATCTCATTTTTCCATTTGCCCTGAATTCTTAAATTTAAGACTTGATAAGCAAAAGAAGCCATTTCATCCCACAGTGAAATAGAGAATTTATGCCCACAGTAGGCTCCTGTAAGCCATAATATACTGCTGTTTTGCCAAGAAGACAAAGATTTAAATAACAGCCTGTTTGCTTAGACCTGCAACAGATTGCTTTATGAATGTGCATCAGAAAAGAGGTAAGCAAAGGTCAGTTTGTGAAAATTCACCAGAAATAAAATCTAAAAAAGAACACAAGAGGAAGATGACAAGAGATGGAGCAGTTTAGAGGAAGAGGGGAATCATTCTTGGTCAAAAAACAGATAATCATCTATGCTGTACAGTTTTCTAGGAAAAAGCTTAGAACTACTGGAAAGCTTATTTATCTCTGGATTACGATACAGCATCACACTACAGATTTTGAAAAAATATTTTTAAAACTACATAGATAGGAAGATTAATTATTAGAACTTGGATTACATACCTTGGCCACAGAAATAGAGTGAAGAGCCTGATACTGCAGATGCTGAGTGATGTGTGTCACAGAGTCTGCCACAACCATGCTTCTTCGGTAAAACATATGTTCTATCGCCTGAAGTCAATCCCAAAACACACTAGTTCATGTAGTTACCAAAACTGCTGCCTTTAGAATCTGGCTTTATGTGTGACTCATCCACACTGCAAATACAGACTCTTTCCACTTTGTAACGTGCTGTTACTAGCAGTTACAATTAACCCGTAGAAACCAAGAAAATCAAACTATTCAGGATCATAAAAAAGTCTTAGTACTGATCTAAGTTTTGTTGTTTTGTTTTGGGTTTTTGTTTCAGTTTTGTTCACCATTGCTCCCTGAATTTACCCCAAAATAGAGTATCTTTCTTTTGGAAAAGAATACTAGGAGAAATGTGAGGTCCCACATCTGGGGAGGAACAATCCCCCATACACCAGTATATACCAGGAATCACCCACCATACCAGGAAAGCAGTTTGGAAGGAAAGGACCTGGGGGGGTCCTGGTGGACAGCAGGTTGAGAGCAAAGCAGCAACATGCCCTTGTCTCAAAGAAGGCCAGTGGTAGTTTTGGCTGCATTGGACAACACTTTTCTGGCAGCTTGAGGAAGGTGACCCTTCCCCATAATCAGCACTGGTTTGGCCACATCTGGAGTGCTGGTCCAGTTCTGGGCTCCTCAGCACAAGAGAGACATGGACACACCAGAGAGAGTCCAGCCAAGGGCCATGAAGATGATTCATGGACTGAAGCATCTCGCATGTGAGGAAATGCTGGGAGAGCTGGGACTGTTCAGCCAGAGAAGAAAAGGTTTGGAGGGGGAGCTTATCACTCTACATAAATACTTGGAGGGAGGGTGCAAAGAAGATGGCTCTTGTCAGTGGTGCCCGGTGACAGAACAAGGGGCACTGGGCACAAACAAACACAGAAGTTTCCCTCTGAACATCAGGAAACACTTTCTTACTGTGATGGTAACCAAGCACTGTCACAGCCTGGTTGCCCAGAAAGGTTGTAGTCTCCACCCTTGGAGATATTCAAAAGTCATCTGGACAGTTCTGGACAACTGGCTCTAGGTGTCTCTACTTGAGCAGGGATAGGCTGGAGTAACGACCTCCAGAGATCCCCTCCAACCTCAATCAGTCTGTGATATCAACTAAGGAAGCCAGTTAGAAGCTACAAAAAAAAACCCCCCAAACAAACAAACAAAACCAGCCATAGCCTTCTGAATCTATTGTCTAACCAAACCACTCTCAAAGAAGAAGCCATGCATGCCAAAACACCTCCCACCACAGGGTTTTTTTTTTAAATATGGGATGTTTGGTCAATGTTTTCTGTAACTCCTACATGAAATAAACAATTTTCATCCAGTGACCTACCTTCAGAAGCTCCACAAGTCTGCACAGGGCTTTTACTGAGGTTTTGGTCACAGGTTTTTGCATTGACATGTAAAGATTCATTGTAGTTTTAATGATGGTGCTAAGACTGTATGCATAAAGAAAACCCTAAAAATAAAATGAATACAAGGGAAAGAAAAATTAAAAATTAGTATTTTCACAAGTGAATAAAATACGTACTCTCTGTTTTGTTTCATAAATGACAGACAGCTAACTTTTGCCCCTGCGCAACAGAGAGCCTACCACTCCACTAAACTAAGCAAGTCTGGGATCCCAAAGCTGAATGAGACCCTTTTATTAGCAGACACTATGAAACTGCCTAAGACTCATTAGATCATCTGATTAGCCTCTTTTAAAGCAATTCCAGTTAAACACAGGTTAGTGAGTTAAATAATCACAGAGCCTCAAAGGTGTAATAATTTCTGTCTATTGTAAACCAACCCATCAAACAATTCCCAAACCCCCAAGAAACATCCCGTCACAAAAACAATCTAAACCTTCCTGTGGAATAAATACACTGACAGTATTTACACAGTTTTACACTTTCTAAATAGAAATGTCCATCCCACAATAAAGATACCAATCATCTCTACATAAATATATACTAAGCTTTTAAATACAATGCTGATTATATACAACATGACAAAAAATTATTAAACTTATTTGAAAGAAATTGTAGTAACAATTAAAAAAAAGAAAAAGAGACTAGGAAAAGACAGCAAGTGGTGTAGGAAACTCAATTCAGTATGGAACAAATTTTTAAGTCCATTGCAACTAATTCAAATGTAAAAACCACACATCCTAGTATATGCCTGTCTTTAGCTAAAGAAGATTCAGGATCATGCTTTTTTCACACACCTATTCTCATGAAATTTCTGTCAGGCAGATAGATACTTATAAAAACTAGCAAAAATTAAATTCAGAAATAAGATGCATCTTACATTAAGACTACATGCTGTTAGTAGGCCAAAAGAAAACCAGCTGTCTTGGAACGTAGTAAGATTCTTGCAAAGTACCATCACTAGGCAAAGCACAACGAAACAACACAAAACCTTTACTGGGAGTATGTACTGTCCTAAATAAAACTAAATCAGACACTGGTTCAGTCCACCCTAAGTACCTCATGACTCAAAAGAAAAGAAACCCAAAACTTTTACTACAAGAAAATGAAGCTTTCTTGATTTCCTAAGTCAAGAGAAAAATCAAAAATTCTAGCCACTGAATATTTAGTCAGATTCCCATTCCCCACATTCTTTATCAAAAAACCTTTTACAGATTTTCTTGGAAGAGTACCGGGTATTAAAAGTTTTATAAGAATTCCCACATGGTGAAATAACACACCAATGATCACAGAACTTCTTTGATTTCTTTCTATGTTCAACAACTTCCACCAAAACATCAGTTCGCTGCAGCACCACATTAAAAGACTGCACACCTGGATGAAGACATTGCAGCGGTTAGAAAGATCTTCAGAAAACTTTGCCGTGCGTTGTTCCTTGGACAAGATAGATTCCATTTTTGTCATCCATGAACTCACAAAAACATAATACGACTGCATATCTCTAGGGAAGGAAACAGAGAATGTTGCTCACTTCAGGTAAGAAGATTATGAAGACTTTCTTTTCTTATTTCTTTCCAAAACTTAAAGTCTTGCAAGGGAAATATTTTAAACCTTCAGTCCCCAAAATAAAAACTCACCATTCCTAAAAGTATCAGAACCCTATACTCATTTACATTTTAATTCTCTATAGGCAAGGATTAGTCACTCTGACAATTATATCTGTACAACGAGTCAGAAATCATCTACTTTTCAGGAGAACACATGGCCCTCTTAACAGTGCATATACTACACTTCCTTAAATTAAAAGGCCACATAAAACTGTTAGAAAGTGCTTTTAAACACTTGACAGAAAAGTCCAACACTGGTGCTAATTTTTTTTCATCCAAGTTTGAATTTCTGTTGCTTACACACACATACACCCCCACACACCCACACACAAACAAATATAGCTTGTTTTTACATCAGTGACTGGACTGCTCTTAAGTAACAATTCTACAGAAGTGTATCTGCTTGAATTACACTAGTTGTAATTAAATGGTTAAGTAGAGTTAAATAGAGAATTCTAACACTGCAATACAACTTCTTGCAGCAGATGTAGCTGGAAAGTATTCAGGTCACTGATTCTGTTACCAAAAATTACACTTTTAAAAACAGTCCTCATATTTAGGGAATAGTCCAATAGTCCAAGGCAGCGCAAGGATTTGTAAACAAGCAAGAAAAGGTTACTTGCACAATTCAAATCAGCAGATGCAAAATCTGGATTTTATTACAATAGCCTCAAAATTGTGTCTACAAAGTAGGGCAACAAAGCTGGAGAAGGAGCATAAGTCCTGCAAGAGAGCTGAGGGTGTTCAGCCTGGAGAAAAAGAGGCCTAGGGAGACCTTACTATTCTCTGCAACTCCCTGAAAGGAGATTTTAGTGAGGTGGGGTCTGGTCTCTTCTCCCAAGCAAAAAGTGACAGAACAAAAGAAAATAGCCTCAGGCTGCACCAGAGGAGGTTTAGATTGAGTATTAGGAAAATTTCTTCACCAAAAGAGTTGTCAAGCACTGGAACAGGCTCTCCAGGAAAGGGGTTGTGTCATCATTCCAGAGTATTTAAAGACGTGTAGACGCGGGCGCTGGGGACACGGTTTAGCGGTGAACTTGGCACTGCTGAGTTACAATTGGACTTGATCTTTGAGACCTTCTCCAAGTTAAATGATTTTATTCTTCCATGAAATGTATGTGAATCTCCAGAAGTTTCTCTCAACTTTTTCTTAATCTTAAGACTTGTACCACTGCCCAAGACCAGAAGCAAAGCAGTACTGCAATTATGCCCTATCTAGAAATTAAAGCCCAGAAAAGAATTAGGCCAGGAAAAGGCGGATTGAAAAAGAAACAGGGCAGAGGTGAAAATAATCTATTAAAGAATCAGGAACAGAGCTGCTTTTTCCCCTTCCCTCCTCCCCTCCAACTCAGTTCTGCCAGCTTGCTTATTGGGTTGGAAGACAACATGCAAAATCTAAGTTTTTACTGCCATTCCAAAGACCCCAGTTTCCACTTTCTTCTTTTATTCTGAAACACACAAACCTTAGCCGTGTTATCTTCCTATGCAGTACACTTGTTCTTAAGACTAACAGCTAAAAATATTCCACCTCATCTTTAAGCATATCTTAGGAGAGAAAGAAGTGAGCTGCACACTACATGCAGAATATAAAACATGAGAGGCTTTTTTCAAATACTGATAATTTCGAAGACCATTAAACAAGCAATAAAAACAGTCACAGAGAAAGAATTGCTTGCAAAGAAAGTATCATCACCAAGCAGAGGAAAGCTCCAGTACAAGCCTACTAGCAACTTACCTCCATAAACACATAGAAAGCAGAGAGCCCTAATAGAAAACAAAGCATTCCAGGTTACTAGACACTAGTTTAAAAAACAAAAGCGAATTTGAAAATATGGAAACAGAAGTAACTGAAACAAATATTTAGAACTGTCAGGAACATTGTTATTTTGGTGTAATAATATATATTTTTCTGAAAGCATGACATGAAAAGCAGCTTAGTTTTGACCAAAACTTTTGGCAGAAACACTAACACACACACACACACACTGCTGCAGTGAAGTGGAACAAGTGACTAACACCACTGAGAGACACTACACACCATGCTACTACACTGAATGAAAAAGCCCACGTGCTTATAACTATTTGCCAAACAGCATTTTGAGGCAGTATTTAGGAAGCATACTTGGTAAGTGACTGTGCCCTCTGCTGTAGAAAGTTCTCCCTTTGTGTTTTAACTGTGTGAATACTTTTCTTGTCCAGTAGTTTGGCAGCAGCTGGAATCTTCTGAATCAGAAAGTTGTCAGCAAACCAGATAATGTTAGCTGTTAATGTAATGGCTGGTACCTGGGAAGGAGAAAAAAAAAAGGAAGGGGAAATACTACCAAGTAGCAATAAATACAATTAACATAGTTCAGTTTATTTCTGTGTAAATGTTTTCTACAGAGATCACATTGATGTTAAAAAAAGTTTCCCTAGATGTTTGCTAAGGACACCATGGGCAAAATTATAACCACTCTCAGTGATTCTAAACAATATTAGAGACTTTAATAATTTCTTCATACCATCCAATATTAAAAAGTCCCAGTTTTTTGGGATCCCTAACTTTGCACTTAGAGGTCTTCCAAACAAATGTTTACAGCCAAGGTAAAAACCCACAGCATTTATTCAGCACCACAGTACTCATAACTCAAACAGTTTTTTGTCCTCAGTGCCATATTAATCTTGAGAAGAAAGATTTTAATAGAAATTGCAAGTTTATTTTACCTGGCTGCTATGCGAGTGCACAAATTTTAGACCATCTTTAAAAGAAAATGACAGGGGGGAGTTATAAGAAGTAGAAAATTCTTAACTCTGCTCTCTGACTTTTTTGTGTTCTTTCTTTTACCAAGTCCATCCGATGCTATGCAACTCAGAAAATTACCTATTTCATTACTGAACGACAAAAGAATAAAGCACTCACCTTTTTACAGACATCCAACAACGACTTGTAAAATTTCTTGTCTACAGTCCGAAAAATCTGAAAATGCAGTACAAAGAGGCCACAGATACCCACGTATTTATACCTCTGGTCAATTTCTGAAGGTTCACCTGAAAAAATACACCTTTGTGAAATTTTCTTCCCACATAAACAATATGAACAATTTTAGAAACTGAGAAGCTGGCAGGAAAAGCGTGAGCTTGCATTACCAAGTTTGGCTTCAACGTTTGCAAAAGCTGTGCGAAGAGTATGAGCAAATTCTTCAGCAAATGTGCTGTTCTTCGACACTGAAACTCCACCATTTAAAGAATCAAATTGTTGCTCTATACAGGCCTGAGTAAAAAAGGGGGGAAATATCAATGTATCAAGATAATGCCATGAGTTTGGACCTCAAAAGACTACTGATTTTCAAGAGAATAGTGGAAGAGCACACTGATTTAAGACTAACCTAAAATAAAACTTAAACTTCTACAACATACAGATTCTTAACTATGCTTCCATTTCTAAGTATAAAACCAGAAAATATTAAAACACTCTTACACCCGACATTCAAAGCTCCATTTTATTTATTTCCCCATTTCCTTTAAGGAGCATTTTTAAAGAAACCACCTGATGTGCTAGTGCTAAGAAACTAGATGCATACTTGTATTATCACATTATAATATGTTACTA
Source organism: Platysteira castanea (assembly GCA_013397175.1). NCBI lineage: Eukaryota > Metazoa > Chordata > Aves > Passeriformes > Platysteira > Platysteira castanea. The sequence continues at coordinate 710,413 of VYXC01012974.1, read as the reverse complement.
CCTGTCCTTTAAGCAAGATTATCACACAAGTCACTTGTAGGACATGGCTCATGACCTTGTAGCATAAAATCACACACTACTGCTGGCAGTTTAAAAGAGCTCCCAAAACCCCATGACAGTCAAAAAATAGAGACACATTTCATACATTCCAAAGAGATTAGAAAAGTCTGTAACAGGATCTGCATCTAATATTTTTAATGAATTTTTGTTAGGAAGAGGCATTTGCAGGACAGGAGGGGAAACTTCCTGAATGAATACCTGTCAAATCCTACTGATGTTTCAAACATATAATGGAGTCTTTGTACTTATACAATATTGAGGAAATAAAACATGAAAAATGGATAGCTGGTAGCAATGTCCTTTGAAAGAATAAGCCAAACTGTGCTTTACTACTTACCTACAATTTCCCTTCTGAAGGCTTTTACAGAGCAACCGTTTTTCCCTATGCCATTTAAGATGTAATGGCACAACCTGAGCAACTGAGTCTGCTTTGACCAGGTTCAACAACATCATCCTCTGTCCACTATGCCACAACAGCCCATTTCAACGTCTGTAATATACACTTTTCTAAAAACATGGATTCTTGTATGAACACATTTAATTTAACTGTACTGAAAATGTAATAAAATCCTTCTTATCCACCTGTGCCCCTGCATGTTTCAGGGGTATGTACCACCACAGTGGTCCCTAATGACAGCAACCTGTCTCGTATGCAAGGAATGACAGGTCACACTCCAAATATTTTAAAGATTACTGAGGTCACTAATTGATTTGCAGCTAAAATAAAGACCTAGGCTATGTAAACCTGCTCACTATTATGTGGAAAAAAGCAGAATTATGATAATACACAGTCCTAATGCCAAGTTGTCTGTGTTTCTCTGGTTCAGCAGAACAGTCTGCATTTACTGCTACCATTCAAAGCTTGGCACAGTTCAAGCACATGAGAAGAGCAAGAAAGGATCTTACAACAGAGCCTTTTTTCTCCCGGGCACAGATGCAAGAGTCAAATTCACACATCACTGTAAGCGGAACAAAAACAAAATACAAACAAACCAACCAATCATTCTGGAAAGAGTATTGCTTTCATGTAAGCTTCCTCTATCATACTGGGGAATATTAAGTTCATTACCTGAAATATCATTCCATCAAGTAACTGGGATTCCAGTTTTAACAGCAGTTTTTCAAATGGTTTTAGTTTATCTTCTTGAATCCCAAACTTAAAAGGATTGTGATGGACAGATTTCAGCAGCCTGTAAGGAGTAGGTGTGGAACACACACATAAACATGCTCACATTTTTATCATACTCTGCACTACTTGGATAATAGATTTTGATTCCCCACACCTACCCTTAGCAGCAACCCCAAAATTAAAAAACAAACAAACAAACAAAAAACCCAAAACCCCACAAAAATCCACGAGGTCTGTAGAAGCAATTTGCATTTGAGTAACTCCCATTTATTTGAGTTTTCAAGGACACAATTAATATTCCACTAATTTAGCTACCTTTATAATTGTTGACTCTTCAGCTTTTACTTAAGGTACCATTCCTTCTTAAAGCTGTATGCCCATTCCCATGATCACTATGGACAGGGATAATCTTAGCTCCGTTCTGTACACAACTACATTTCTTACTGAATAGTCTTTAAACCCCACCAACTATTCTATTGTTTGCCAAGGTGCTTACCCTGCACTGAAAATGTAACATTCAGTACTTTAAAAACTTACTGATACTGTTACAAGGACACCATGGGAGTTCAGCCCTGTTCTTCACGGAAATTTCTGGAGACTCTACTGAAATCCAGGTTCCCGCACTGACTTTTTTGGAACATACACAGATGCGCATGCTTTTATCTTTTAGGTTGTGGGAGTATTTTTCACATCAGAGACACACCTCTTATACATGGTCCAGTGCTCTTTCAGCGTGGCATGATTGTCAATTATTTCATCCAGAGTGATCAAGACTGTGAGCAACTCTCCTAGATGCTCATACATTGCCTGTTTGTGAAAGGAGAAAAAAAAAGAAAAGAAAAGGACTGTAATTGTCAGAAAGTTTACTGCAGTCATATGTGGCACATAAAATTTCAGTTCCTTTCAATCTATTTTCAGCCAACAAGATATCAGGTAGAGAGTTTGAAACAGGAGATTTTGTGGTTTGGCAGCCTAAAGCTTTTACTTGTAGTGACACAAGGAATATTAAAGGAGTGTCTGCAAACAAACTAAACTCCCTGCTCTATCTTGACACGGAAAGCACAATTTTTAAAGTTGTCTGTATGCAGAGGCACACATTGCAGTAAGGGAGCACGCAAACACTTCACTGCTAAGAAAGCTAGAATATGACAGACATGGAGATATCAGGCCTTCCCACATGAAGGCCAGAAAAAGCTAATTAATAAAATAAAACCTTTAAAGGAGATACCAAATCGAAAGCTGTACTCAAAAGTCACTTTCATGCTGTTTTTCTCAGGATTAATCATCAAGACCTATATATATTAACATAAGCAAAAGAGTTCCAAACCATTCCCACCTGAAAATGAACTCCAGAGGTCTCTATAATTTTAGGTGCATTTCTGTAAATAAAAGGAATATTTTAATGCCTTTTTCATCTTTAGAATAGCTCATATTTATCATGGCTGTTTCGTGAAAAATATATGCCAAGTTTACGTTTTAAAAATAGACTGTAGAAGTGATCTGATTTTTAAGCTACGTATCAAACAACAAGAGCAACCTCTCAAAAAGACCAAGGATGAAAAAAATAATATTTCTCAAACATAAAGACTAAAAATTACAAACAATTAAACCCTTGCATCTTATTATATACAAGCACTATTTCTTCTGAAAATAAACCAAAACCATTTCTGTAACCGTTTATGAAGCCCAAACTTGCACAGCAAAGCACTATATCTCTAATTTCAAAAATGACCATGCCTTAAATAGAACACTCGTATTTTATACATTTAACTCTACATAAAAACAATACCGCATTTTAGGGAATAATTACTTGTTGCTGGTATACAGAACAGCCAGCTGATGCACTACATTCACCACCACTTCATAACATCGGGTAACAAAGCAAGACAGCTCCTGAAATACAAGAAAATAGAATGTATATAAAATGTACAGATCCTCCTCATACAGAAGTTGTCATTACACCTAAAACACTGAACATAAACTACAGAATTTGCAGCCCAAGCTCCAAGTATATTCCTAATCCAAGTCAGTGGACAGACACACAGCAGGATGGAAAACATCCTACTAACAGTTCTGAAAAGGATCTGGGACTAAGCTAAGAAACTACCAAGCACAAGCTTCCAGTACAACTCTGACAATTTATACTATTGGTTCAATTTATCAAAGACAGTAAGAAGTGACTTGACAACACAGCCCAAGTACTTTCAGGGACAATATCCCTGTTAGCAGAGGCTGTGCTTTTTCCCCACTAAGATTTAAGAATCACAGTCTGGATGCTGGTAATAGCCAAGTTCAAATTAGAAATTACCACAGAAGCCTGTACCTACTATAAGAGTGATAAGCCACAGAATACTGCTTTAAAACAAACAAAGAAACTCAAGGTCTTTGAGAGGTTTGCCTGACCAAGGCACGACTTCAGCTCAGTTACATAACACAAAATGAGTAAGAATGTGTCAAGTCTGACCATACAAAGGACTATTTTAATTTCTATAACGGATTTTAACAAGGCATTCCTTGAACAACAGGATAAATGAATCTGAGTTTCCCTTAACTGCAATAATACCTGCTCATTGATTTACCTTATAAATCCCATCAGGGAAATGTCAGTGTGTGATGAGTCTAGCCAGTCTGCACACAGATGGCTTTATAGCAGACAGCACACACTGAACAGGAGACTGCCAGGAGACTGGCTAACAGCTGAATTGTGTCTTCCTCTCCATCAAAAATAGATCTTATTTGGGCTTCTGCCTTCTATTAGTCACCAGTTTTCACAAAACATTATTTCTTATACTTGTACTGCGGTAACAAATGCAGCTGAAATAAGCCAACAGATTCCAGAGGAATGGATTAATAGACAGCTGAGATCATGTTTCCTGGGGAGGCAGCACCAGCTGCCATTTTAAAATTTCTGGAAAGTAGTCCAATTCAAGAGCAGATGCATATTAGCAGCCACATAATACAGACAAGACTGTAATTTTAAACTAATGTTTCAGAGCATTATTTTGATAATGTTTTCTCAAAAAATTTTGACTTAGCAAATTTGAGGCTACTGCATCTAGCTAATCTAGAAAGCTCAGAAGAGCCAATAAACCAATACATGGACATTAGCTCCATGAAAAATACTTCTCACCTCTTTTTGTCAACTTTATATTTTCACGCCACCCCTGGGGATATGCCTATAATACTGACCAGAACAGCATTTCCTAATCTAGTGATATAGAACACCAAATGGATTTAGGAGAATACAACTGCTGAAAAACAACAAACTTCACAAGCAAAACATTTTCCTCATAGCTTTACCCTAAACAACACATATCTGTTAGCACAGTAGACCCTCCCTTTGGGGTAACATCCTGCATGTCCCTTCCTTCCAAGGTTTGTCAACAATTCCTAACCCATCACAGCATAGAGAGTGGGTTCACAAGCAGTACTGCTGTATTTTTGTGTAGTGTTTACCCTATAAATACATATATCAGCATAAATCCCTTAAATAAACAGGTTTATTCTACAGAGTTGGTTTCAATGCATACAGAAATCCAGACAGTCAGAGACCCTGCTCTCAGCTTCCACCTGGACAGAGCATCCTAGTTCAGGAAAAACACAAATGTACAGTAGCCCCATCTGAGAATCACTAAAAGGTCTCAAACATCTGCTAGGAAAGAAATACAGAATGAAGGATGAAACTGACAAAGTTGATGAGTCAAAAAGCTTGGAAAATGAGGAAAAAAACCCAAAAGATCCTAACAATTAACCACACTTCAGCATGGTAAAAGAAGTTGAGAAACAACTTCCTACAGCATTCAACTTGTCATGACTCAGTAAAGGACTATTGCCATGCTGCTATACAGCAGGAACAGGAATTTTAACTCTTGTTAAACCAGAATTTGTTCAAACATTCTGGAAGCTTCCTCTATATTCTCTGTTTCAACACAGATATTTCATTACAGGCAATATTGCATAAAAATAGAAACATTTTTGGAATGGGACAGTCACTTAGGTTATATTAAGGACAAAAAACTCCACAATAGACTGAAACCCAAGAGCACAGGAAATCCTCAGAAGAAAAACAGATCCTGTTTTCATGAAAAGGATCCTGAGCAACCAAACTGTATAAGAAATAAGTGTTCTTCCAAAAATGTTTGAAGGAGACACAAGTAATTTTCTTCAGGTACATACTTTGATTTTGCTTTCTTCTATCAGCTAAAAAAACCCCACATGTATAAAACAATGAACCTATTTCCAGTGTTCAATGAACAGTAAAACTTGCTAACCAAACCCATAAAAATAGCCATCTTTTAACATCAGATGAAAGCAACCTCAATTTATCTTCTCCTACTGAAATCTTCTAAAGTAAATTCTAATTCCTTCTCTCATTAGACTTCAAGAGACAAGTATAAAAAAATCCCCAAACAATGTGTGATACGTCAGCTGGTTGTGACAGGTCTGCAGGCAAAACATAGTAACATATCAAATGACTACTATGCCTTTCAGCAAAATGCAAACAGGATATGGCAGACTGTTATATCCATTTTGCAAGTAAAATTAAGATTATAATTGCTGTCAAACAATCAAAACATACTCTACCTGCAAGAAAGAAACAAATCTTCCCATCTGTATTTGGCAATCTCCCTCCACCACGCTGGAATCTGTGGCTTGAAAGAGAAACATCTGTCAACACTTTCTAAAGCCTGTGTTGTAACTGTTAAACTAATGTTGAAGCTTGCCCTCCAAGCCATTTATTTGTCATACAAGTAGAGTGCACTATCATAAGTGTATTGATGGAGCCTCAAAACCTCTTAATTTTGCTTTCCTAAGGTGGACTTATTTTTGGAGTTTCTTTTTTGTTAAAAATTACATGGTTTATAAATTAGATACAAAGCTGGGAAAACTCTCCATCTGAAAGAGAAAGCATAAAACCCATAATTCTTTAAAGGTATATGTATTACATAAGTTCCATTTTTAAGAAATTTGCATGAAAATACGAGGTATTTATCTTGCAAGAAACATCCAGATGTTTTTTATTGAAAGAATTTACTCCATGAGTAACCAGGAGGAATTCATTTTCTTTTTCCTACATATCCTTCTGCACAAAAGAACAGGCTTACCACCATAGCTTCACAGCATTATCTGTATTACACAGAATACAGAAATATAATAATTACATCAGCCATGCCAAACTGTTTCAGTCATCTGGAGCGGTTTAAACATCACCTGACAAAATACTGTCTTTCTAATGTGACAACAGATAGATGCTATAGATTTGAGATTCTTCTTCTGAGCAAAAAAAGCTCGCTTAAAATTACAAGTTTACCTGACTAAGAAATGCAGGTCTTCTTGCTACATAAAACATATTATTTTAGAGCTGTCAGAGTTTAAAGGAGTCTCCATATTTCTCTAACATGGAGCTCTGCAAACTAAATATTGCATTGCTTCCTCTTTACACATTTTATGCAAACTTTAATCTCTTCAATGTATGTCCCAAAAAATCCCACCCAACTACATAAAGCTCCTAGACTAGTCCTAGCCACTGCAAAGACAAGATGGGGGAAAAGTTTTCTTTACAGATGGAACAAGCCAGCATAGTATTTGTCTAAATTTCAACCACCCATGAGCCAGTAACTTTGCCAGTTGTTTAAAGTAAGCAAGCTTGCTGTTATCAAAGCAAATGCTACAAGCAGGGATATGGAAATAGAGAACATAATTTCTGCATTCCGACCTAAACGTCAGAAGGCCAACCTCTCAGTTCCTGCCATTCCCAAGCATTACCTGCACAACACCCATGAGGAACAAACTGCTGCTGTACTATATTAATCTGCTACTGTCTTTTTCATGCTGCAGACATGGAAAATTCTGAGGGATCTCCTAGTATCATTTTGGCAGCATATGACTTTAAAATATTTAAAACCATATCTGATAAGACATGCAAGTCTGCTAGGAAAAAAAGGAAAAAAAAACCAACACAGCAAAAACCTCCCACATAACAGGCTAACAAATCCCCCACTTTTCCATGCTCCTTAACCACAACAGTTATCTTATATAGCTCTTAAAAGAACATTAACAGTCCCGAGCTCAAAGACTTCACATTCCCTGATATTTCCGTCTCACTCTCTCGTCTCTTGAAAAGCTTTAAGAATGCCCTTTTACAATACTACTATGAAAAGGCTTCCCCTCTCTTTCAAATTACTGAAATAAAAACGAAGTTGGGTGATAGGTCTCTGAAGCAACTCTTTAATATATTCAATCCTTATGACCAATAAGCACAGAATAATCCTTATAAGCACAGAATAATACTGTGCTTATTCCCACACTAGTATCCCTTAAGGTGGAAGCTTAAGGCCAGTCATTCAAGAGTTACCAGTTTAACTCCAAGACAAAAATCAGCTTTCACCCAAAGCAGGGTCTCATAATTTGTGAATTGACTTACAATTACTTGTGCCCATCTTATGCCATGGTCTAAACACATGGTGTGAGTTACCTGCTCTGGAAGGGCAGGTGACATCAACACACTCCAACGTGCCTTGGAATACTAACTGCATAAGTGAAGAGGGCAGGACTTTGGTCAAGTTATTTATCAATGGTTTCATTGTTTTACTATAATTAAATCACAGATTTATTGTTTTACTACAGCCAATGCCAAATCTAGTCCCAAAACGAAATAAGTTGGTTTAGGATGTGTTTACATGTGAAAAACATATTTTCAATGCCATACCTTGTAAAATAGCTGCTACAGTAGACAAGCTGTATGCGAGAAATTTAATATAACCTCAGCAGCTCACACTCCCTACTTCCCATGCAAATAAGGCTGCAACAGAATTTCCTGTTAACGTAACAATACTTACAGCAGGTAGCAGGGCTTTACAGATAAACCTTATTATTATCTTAAGCTAACTCAGGACAGCTACAAGACACTAACATATACTCCTATACCCTCAAAGTTCTCTATTTCATGTGCATCAGTTAAAGACACAGAGAAAGCATGTATCCATATTATAAAATTACAGTTGTTATAGCACTTAATACAACCTGAAGCAATAATGCAAAACTAAAAACTTTTACAGTAAAGGGAGCTACTTACCTCCTTCTCCATAAAACAAGAGGCCATTATAAAATTTAGTTTCTGCCTAATAACAAAAGCAGAAATTTGTTTTTTAATAAATAGGATATATGTAATCAAGCTACAAAAATTATTTAGATATATCTTGTTTCTTTACTGATAAAAATAAAGCTATATATCAGCTTGCCAAATCGCAAACCTTTTAATATACAATAATAAAACTCAGCTTAATTTACCTCATATTTTAACTTCTTGATTTCACAGCAAAGAGCAGCATACACAGTTATAACTTTGTTTAGAACCTAGATTCAAAGAGGGGGGGAAAAAATCACACAGATTACAAACAAGTTCACATTTAGAGGGCTTGGGTTGAGGTTTAACAACTTTTTTTTCTTCCTTTAAGCATAAAGCGCTTACCTTGTTTTCTGTCTTTATGAGCTCCAGTAGGGAGGACTGTTCATATGGCAAAAGCTATAATTGTAATAAAAAACAAACAAAAAAACACAAAACAAAACAACCAAACAAACACCAAATGAGCAACTTTAGAAAATGTGAGTCAAAAATACATTTATCCAACTAGGCAAACATTCTCCCCAGTTTAATCTCAAATAGGGTCAGCAATAAGAGAGCCACAGTTGCCTGTTACTGGCAACCTTCACTGCAGGAAACCTTCACTCTTCATCTTTACATGGAAATACCTCTCCCTTCACTCTACACAGACACGTAAATAACTAGGTATATTACATGGCATTTATAACAATTTATTTACAAAACTTGAAAAGCAAAAGCATGGTCATTATGGCATATCTAGGAAAAAAACAGCTCAGGAAAACTAAAACATGAATTAATAATCCCAACTGCCGGAAACAGGAAGCAGAAAATACATCTGTATGCAGGCACTGACAATTTGTACTTAAGTCAGTCTGATTTTGACTAGTCCATAAACATCCAGTACTGTGGTGGCCCTACATATAATTTATTCAAATTATTCAGACAGATGGCTGCTTGAGAGTGCATCTTCAGCACAGACAAGTTTCATATGGCAACAAAAGTGCTTTTAAATTATGTCTGCAAATTCAGTGAAGAGGAAAAAATAATGCTCTACAGAGGAGAGAGAACCTGTGACCAAGAAAACAGCCAGTTCTGTACCAAGGCCATTAGGTCAAAACACAGCCTGTAAATACACACACAGTTTGCTCTGCAGTTTTTCAACTATTAGTGAGAGCAACTTTAGAAAACCAGCCCCCAGTTAAAAACACCAGCAGTCACAGGGAAGAAGTCTGCTGAAACCAGCCTTCCCAACACATGAAGAATTAGAAATTCATTTAGCTTCTGCTAGTATCCATAAGACTAGAAAATAATAATATGAAAGCATCTTCTCTTATGATATGCACCAATTTATTAATTACTTGATAATTAAAATAGTACGGGATAGGTTTCTCAAACACACAAGTCAAAATTTTAAGAGCACAAGTGCATCAAGCTTTTACTTCTAAGGTTTTGAAGTGAATAACGAACTAGGAAAGTAACAGTTACAATGTATATTAAATATATTAAGACCTTCAAAGCAATGGGATCAAGACTGAAGTCCCAAACATCTCCAACAGAGTCATCCAAAGCATCTTCAATTCTCTTCAGCTGAGATGTATATTCCTCAAGAAATTTTCCATAATTCTTCAACTGCACTTCAGCATGAATTTCTGAGAATTGATAACATTTGTATAGTTTTATGGACAATTCAACAAACTGCAATATCAAAAAAAGGTTATTAAAAACATTTAATCTGTTGCTATTCAGCTTCAGTCCTGTATTTCTCATTTTGCTGTGGTATTTTTCTTTAATAAAATGCAGCTTTAATACAAAGCTCTTGTTCATTTAAAAACAATCCTATAACTTAATGTCAGTTTAAAAGAAATTCAAACACTCTGTAAAGAGCATCAAACACCTAAGCAGTCTGCAGAAAACTATTTTTTTAAAGGTACATGTATTGTTAAACTAAGACCTTAACAAACACATAGGGTGCTGAGCAAAGAAATGACTGTAGAAATTGTAACACAGCAGGTGAGTCTATTCATCAGCTGAACCAGTACATATGCATTTATATAAGAACTTTGAGGCAATGGGTCTAATCATTTCAGCCTGAGTAGCAGCTGCATTTCCAGCAATCCTCTTTCCACTTCACCCTGCTACCTCTCAGTGAGTTATTTGAGCATTACATGGAAAGCTTATGGCTTTTAGTCATTCCCTCCCACTTTCAAATTCACCCTTCTCAAGCAGAATTTTTCTTCTGCTGGGCATTGAAATGCACAGCTGTGCTGTTAGTGTCAAGTAAGTTCAAAGCGGCAAATAGGTTCAAAGGCTAACATTCAGCTGGTCAAACACCAACAAGAGTGGTCTTAATTAGCAAAGTACATGTAAAGGCAAACGGTACCAAGGATAGTTTCATTCTCTCTATTCTGATCTTTTTTTCTTCCCATACTAAGATGCCCCCCACTCCTCCCCAAATTTTACACAGTTACTGACTTAGCTGCATAATCTGAATCACAGAGTAAATGATTACACAGTTCAAGGCTCCTACACTCAGGAAATACAATCCTTTCTCACGTGAAGACTAAAGTGTCTTCCCCATAATTAAATAACAAATTTAACAGCTTGTGATCTTCTGCTATTTGTTGAAAACAGGATTATCAAAAAAAGTTAGAGAATGCACGTCAGCTGAACAACTGAACTTTTCTTACACAAGAATTCAACTCTTACGTAGCTTTATATGTGTCCTTTCCACATTTCAGCAAGTAGACTGGCCTAGAAAGTTAAAAATAATATATTCTTTCATTCTACATGTTCAACCTCTTACTCATCCTCACAGCAAACAACTGAGTCAAATGGTAGCTGATGGCTACTTCAGTGGGAGAGCACTGCTGAATCAAGTATCATTTAAACATTTTTTACAGAAAGAATATCTGATTGAGACACTGCACCAGGCAGAAAGAGAGGAATGAATAAAGACAAATTGCTAAGGAAAAGATGAAAAGGACTACGTACAGGGAGGTTGAGACTGAGAAGGAAAAATGACTGCAGTGAAGTCCTGAATTAATTTTAAGATAGTACTTTGAAAGTGGCAGCAATGCCAGCCATAAAGGCACACAGACTGCAAAGCCTACCCAAGGAGCACAGCACACTCTCCCACATTAATGCCTACTGGGTTCTAGCAGTACCTGCAGCATAGACAGTGCACAGGCACTGGCAAGACCAGGAGACTGAACTTCATGTAGAAAGATAAGCAAGTGAACAAAACACTCTCCATCAGCAGCACTCCTGGCACTGATGCGTAGCCCTTAAGTTGTATCATCGTATTATCCTATTCCATCAAATCCAGCTCATCTTTCAGGTTCTTTCCCATGCATCTTCTGTAAGCTCTGCTGCAGCAAACCAGTAAAACACTAATAGATGCACAGCCCTGCTGAATGGATTTTAACCAGCCACCCTGTCAGCTTCAGTGCTTTACTGCTAGAAGATCTGGAGTAGGGGAGATATTACAGAGGTATGCTGTGGTACTTCCCCAATCACATCTCCTCCCTTCACACACAAGACAAACTAACAACAAAACTGACAGTCACTGGGGTTTTATAGCAAGAACAGAAAAAACTTCAAAGTCATACAAGACCAGGAAATTGGCACTACTGTTCAAATCAGTTCCCTGTGAAACAAAAACATTGAGCATTTGAGCACTGCTCAAACAAAACCTCACAACAGCACTCTGCTAGAGATCCACAGACTGTCACCTTTCTAGCAGACAAATGATGGATTTGAACAACACTACAGCTCATTAAATACTTCCAAATGCTCAATTATTGATAGCCATCAATTTGCCACCTTGTACTGATCATCTATAACATAAGAGACAGGTGTGAATAATTTCTCTCCTTAGTGAGACAAGAGAGTGGAAGCTCCTAGCTAGCCAGAGATAGGCAGAGTTGCACAGATAAAAAATTACTTGGAGATGAGGGGAGCCTGCTAAGATGCAGAACATTTTTCCTAAATAAACTGACTCACACAGATCAAGAAAATGAAGTCATAGAAAGCAGATATCACCCTTTTCTTCAGAGCAGCCTACATACTTCATAAGGTATAATCTGTTTACAATAAAGTTTGATTTAGTTTCTCCTCAGGTGATAAAACTAAAGCATTATAGTTGGAACAATGCAAGAGATCAACTCAGCAGCACAGATCCTCCAACTTAATCTTAACTTCTTCCATACAATCAGCAATATCAATATTCAATGAACTCATCGCTCATAGGACCTGCAAGTGCCATGTCCATACATATCCAGGACAGAGATGTAACAAACTAGATTTACTTAGTATCTTATGTCCTCAGTTGAGAAAGTTGTAATTGCTAAATGTTAGTGATACAAAGTGAAAGTAGACAACAAGATCAAAAAATGCCTTTCAAATCACAGGAATTCTTTTTTGGCTTTTCTCTAGAACACTGTGTGCTGTTCTGGACAAAAGATCAGCTTGTTTGTTCACCCTTGAGATGGTGGTAATGGGGCATACTAAGTCATGTAAATTTCTTGGAGCTGCATTTCATGTCATGGTCAAACTAGTGGAGATCTGGCATTTTGAGTAAAAGCTACATTTCCTTTCTGCAACTAGAGAATTGATAAAAAGCTCTACTCAGGATAGCTTCAGTTTTCACTGAAATCCAGACTAAATGAACACGGCATAAACAGTATCATCCTTTGGGATAACATTATACGTGAAACAGTTGGTCCACGAGTGACATATTTTCACAGCAACACCTGGTACAATTAATTTGGCACAGTTCAATTTACAGTATTACAACCATATAAGTTCCCTGTTTAGAAACTAGGCCACCTCCACGGGCTGAGTAAAACACGGATTTTGACGGGCACATGAACCCACAGTGAAAGATTTTAGCATCGCAAGGTCTTATTCAATTATATTTTAAAGGTGAAACTGCAAGTGACTGCCCGACTCCCGTGACAGAGAGCCTTTACAAGCTGAGTACAACTAACTGCTTACAACACAGCTTGATGTGACTTCTCTGGATAACCAAGGAAGCCACTGCAAAAATTCGTGAGCCACGAGAAATGATCGGGAGGGAAGGAAACACCGTCCCCACGACAAGTCCGAGAGGGAGGCACAAGCAGCCTGGCCCTCCCCGCCACACGGGGGGCACGGCAGGCGACTCCCCCGAGGGAGCAAAGGATGAAGGGCTGGAAAAGCCAGTCCCCCCACCCCGAAACAACCCCGACAACTACGGATAGGGTGGTGGGCGGAAAGAAGGTCACA
>VYXC01012974.1:670494-696686 GCA_013397175.1 Platysteira castanea | reverse complement strand
AGCGCTGCCCGGGTGCCCGCGGCGGGGCAGGGAGTTCGCTTCCTCCCCTCTGTCCGCCGACCCCCGGCAGCTTGAGCCGGTCGTGCTGCTGAGGCAGGGCCGCCCTCGGGGGCACCAGGGCTTTGGGAGCTTTCCTGCTTTTCCTCTGACAGCCCCGTCCCTCTGACACCGACTCCACACCTCTGCCAGGCTGCTGGCAGGAGGGAAAGCTCTGTCGGCTAAAGCCGATATCGTGACAGCCCCTGCAGCCGCCCCAGCGCTTCCCCTTTCTGGTGCTGGAGGAAGGAAGCGGTGCGAGGAACTGTCCCGGCTCTGGGAGGGTCTGGAGCTCAGGGACAGCGGCAATAGCACCCTCTAATCATCCCGCTGTCATCTGTGGTCACTAGGGCCATGAGGTACTTACCTGCGTGCCACGGTTTTTCTTTTTTCCCAGGGCTCTGGGGGGTGTAATATCAGAATAAAAATAGAAGTACTTGGGATAGGGAGAGAAGTAGCCACTCAGGGCCATTAACAGTGACCACAGCAATTTCATTACCTCAGCAGAATCTGTAGAATCAGCAGGAAAGGAAATGGCTTTCAAAAGCAGTATCATCAGGAGCATCAGCAATGCCAGTGCGGAAAGAGCAACAAAAATAGCAACTCGAATGAGAGACTTATCAGTAAGTGCAGGCCCATCCATAAAAGCTAACTTGGTAATGCAACAGTTCTGAAAATAACACCTGCTTTCTGATTGCTTTATGATTAAAAGGAAGCCATCCTTTGGAACCTATTGATTTTAAAGTTTCTAGGGATTAAAGATCTGGTTGGTTGAAAGATCACATTTATTGACGAGTTTTTCTTATTCAAAGTGCATTCCAAGAGGCCAGCCTGGGAAAGAGATCAAGTTTAGGTTTGTGTGAAATGACATCAACAATGTTTGGGATAAGTTGTTTGTTTGTTTTGTTGGGGTGGTTTTATGGGAGACAACTCTGATTTGAAACATGTTGTCAAATAATCATGATGTAAATATGTCAGTACATCTCTACTAACTGGCTCTTGTGGAAACGGAAGATCTTCACACTGGATTTTAATGGAACTAGAAGTTTAATTGTGCAGGACGTCAGCAGCTGGCAGTGAACACAAGAGTCTCTAAGGAGATGATAAGTATCACACAAAATGAAAACAACTTATGCTAGATTTTAAGGATTTCATTCCGTCTATGCAGCTTTAATTGAACTCAGTATAACTGCTATACATTTATTCAAGGCCAGTGTATGTCTTTCAATTTTTAAAAATGAAACAAAAAAATAGAGGCATTTTCTTTACAAACTATATATGCTTTCTTTGAAACAAGCACTGTTTCTTTCAGCTGTGGAAGACTGCACATAAACAGAGGCTTTCAGATTGCTTAAAAAATAGTCATCAGGCCTTTTGCTCTTTGTCTCAGAAAAAAGTGTCCTTGAATTCTGCAGGGTGGTACAAGGGAGAAACTTGCAGAACTGGCACTTGGTAGGGCCCTCACTTCCACATCTAAACTGAATTTGTAAAGTAAATATTGCAGGGTTGCTTGTTGCAAGGTTGTGAGATCATCAAAATTGGATGCAAGGTAATCCAGCTGGGTGGTCTGTGCAACGGCCACACCAAAGGGTGCACTGTGATCCCAGCAGCATAAGTGATGTAGCCCTTATTTTAAATATGGAAAAAGAAAATTATTTTTAAAGGAAATTAATTGAAATATTACATTTTTTTAAATGGAGCAGGAGGCTTCATAACTGAAAAGAAAATCACAATTGTACTCAATTAAGTAGCAGTTACATTTATGCTGCCATTCATGGGCCGCTTACTTAAATGACTGATAATTGGCTTTTTCCCTAGGGGGCGGTGTTTTGTTGCTGACGAGGAATTATTTAGGTCATCTGTAGATTCTACTAGAATTTCTGTTTTCTCTGAAAATCTGATTTAGACTTTATCTTGAAGCCCACTGGCAGCAAGAGTTGCTTTTTATTGATTGATAAGTTTGCGGGGCTGTCTTATCACTGGCATAAAGCCAGTGAATGGCTTTATGCTGTTCGCTCATGTGAAATTACTGACATTTTATAAACATAATTTCTGAAAGTTGGGTGACAGAGCTGCCGTTTGTACCAGGAAGCTTTTATGTGGTACAAGCTCATAGGAATTGCTAAGATTGCTCAAATATCTGTTAGAATCTTCAGGCAATATTGTCGTGAGAAAAGTCTTTAGACTTTGTTTAATAGACAATGATTTCTAAGCTGACCATTACTGAACACAAAACATAGTTAATAAAACAATCATTTCTTTTGGTCAGGCCAAAGTGATCGAGAAATGAGATTTCATAATGGACTTTCACAGGAACTGAGTGAAATGTGAACACAAATATGTTCCAGCTGAAATTACTTGTTGCACTTGAGTACTAGAAAGGGTAGGTGAGAGAATGAAGTCCAAAATACAGCAGAATTAATATGGTACTATGACTGTTTTATTTATGAAGTGGTTAGGTATCTATGGATTTATAAATCAACAGGGGCTTTATTCCATGAAATACTAAAAATCCTTTTTCCCTTGAAATAATCCCAGTTGGAAATGTCATTCTACAATGGACAGTACAGTTGCCTGGTATTTTTTAACAGTATTTTTCTGATAATTGAAAGCATATTGATAACTTTAACAATCCAAACAGAAGCCATTTTGTTAAAAAAAAGGGGGGGGAGGGGTACGGAAAGCACCCAAAACAGAAATTTCTTCTCGTGTAAACAGGCAAAGCTCCACCAAGATTAACAGAGTTAGTAATTACTTACAGGAGAAAGAATTGGACTTGCTGTATCTGCAGAAACACAACTATTCTAGATGTTCCTTGTCTGTGGAATGTTTGATGCTGAGCTCTGAACATTTTAAATAAAATAAAGATCTTGCTCAAAGTTTTTGTGGCAGAATTCCCAGAAAGGATTTACCATCTGAGATCTGCTTTTTGCAGCTCTACTCCACTATCCAAAGATAGCAACAACTTTTGCAGATGTAGTTTCTACTCTATCGTATGGAATCTGAGAGACTTCCATTTATCCATGTGAGTAAGGCATCTGCACATGATAGTTCTTGCCACTTGTTAAATTGGTGAACTAATCTCCTTTCCTCATAAAATACATATGCCTCCTTTTGGTTAATCTGGAAAAATGAAGTGTCGAGTGTAAGGTTCTAAATGGTTAATGTCTAGTTAAGACCCTCTGGAAAAAAAAAATACAAATTTTAAATATAAGTGTTGCAGAGATAACATGCAGAGTAACTTTCCCATAAAATCTTGCTTCAGCAAGTGGAAAAAGTGAAATGTTTTTATTGTATAAAATTTTAGTTGAAACTTGTCATGCAATTAACATACTTAGTGAACAACTATACAAAGCCTCACTTTATTTTTTTAATTAGTCTTTAAAACTGGGTGAACTCTAAAATACTCCTGAGGAATTTGAGTCTGAACTATGACCAAATCTTTAATCATCGTGAAAAGCCCCATCAAGGCTGATTTCCAACAACTATGCAAAAGCCCTGTGCAGAGCTAATTTAGTTGATTACTGAGTCCCAAGGCATGATTTTCAAAGAAAGCAAATCCTGGAAGATTCCAAGCAGTTTCCCAAGCACTTCAGTATGTGCATGCTGTGCGGGGCACAGTCGTTACTAATGATCTTGCCAAGTCTTGATGATGTCTTCAAAGATCATCTGCTTCACAGCATCTGCTTCACAGCATCTGCTTCACAGAAATCAACAAGGATTAAGAATACTCAGCTGCATTAGGTCTTATATTTGTTCTGTACATTTCTGCACATACAAACACGTTTTGCACATTTTTGCTATTGAACAAGCACAGTTAACTCCTGAAGAGTTTTTGTAAACATATCCCCCTATCAGGTTTTGCCTTTTGTTGACATACATCTCTTGAAAATTTGGTAACACTGAGGAGAAAGCCCATGCTGAAAAGTATGGGTAATTAGTATGGGTAATTGCAGGTTTTTTCCCAAAGCTAAACTTTGGCTTTAAGAAAAATGATCAGAACTGGAAGGGAAAAAAATAAAAAAAAAAGCTTTATGTATAAAATGTGCTCCAAACAAAGTAGCCACTGATGCTAGAATTTTTTTCACAGATTGACAATTGGCGAGGTGCTTCTCTGACTGGGGTACGGAAATTGATGGGTAATATTTTGGGTCACTTTTTCCAACAATGCAGATAAAGTCCAGAGGAATGCACTGTAACTTGCAATGTTTAACCCTATGTCATACAAGACCTATCTCAAAGAGGTCAACCTAGTAATTTTCTGGATAGCAAAAATCTTGATTGTAACTATTGCACTTTAAATAAGTAATTTGTTAAGTAGTTGCTAAAACCCATTTGTATGAATTCATTACTCTGATGATGAGTGTGAAGCTGATGATATATAGATACCATCCTTGTCTATGTTTTAGTACACCTTTATCCCTGTTCACCTCCCTGTCCTTCTTATTGCTGTGAAATCTAAACTAAAGCCCATCTTCCTTCCCAGCTCTTTATAGCATAACTCTGATGACAACACACATCTTCTCTTGTGATTTTTCCCTTTTGTCATCTAACATTTTAGTGATCTGTGAAGTAGATGGAGGTCTATTATTGTCTCACTAGGTTAGGAATTGTGTTTGGAGATGAAGGTGTGCCAACTAATTAAACCTTGGTGCTTTACACTTGCATTGTTGTACTGTCTATGTTGTGTGTATAGGGAATAGAGCCACAAGTTATTACAAATTGCTTTCCCAGAAAAACCAGGTATATTGCCGTAAGCTTGTATGTCAGTGGTTGAATGCCAAGTGTGTAGGGTTCTGGTTGGAGAGGATTTTGGATTATGAACCAAGATTTGAAGTTCAGTGAACTTCAGCAATGCTTTAATCCAGTTCCAAACCTTGCATTATAGGACCATTTTGATGTTAGCTGTTGTAGTAGAGGTTGGTTGCACTCTATTGTATGGAATTTGTGCAACTTCCATCAAGTCATGGGAATACTACCACACATTCATTCCTCCTAACATCAGAGGTAGTGCTAGCATTCCTTTCGTGAGGACTGTCAGTACTTCTTATTTGAGCAGATTGTGGGTTTGCTCAGCTGCGAATTGAGCCATGCATGAACCTGTATAATCCTTGTGTTGCTGTAACGTTACCTATCAAATTGTGCAGTTAATCTTTCTGAAAGAAACTGCCAATTCAAAAAGGAAAAAAAGATATTAACAACAGGCGCTTCAGACCAACAGCTCCTGCAGTAGTGAAATGATGCCTTTTAGTTCAACAAAATTATGAATTTTAATGGTTTTATTGTACAATTTAAAAGAAATAGTTTTAGCAATGGAATTTGGTAGATTTTTTGTGAGATAATGGGAAGATATGAGACTGCATTCCCATGGAAGTACCAAGAACAATAGAGCATGTACCATTTTAAGAATAAGCCATAAAGCAGAATCTTTTAACATTCTTAATGAAAGTCTGGGATTACTGGACACCATTCTTTTTAAACCCACAGTACCACAGATACTAGAGAAGGAACCACTTGAATAAACATACTATCCCACTTTGTTAATAGAACTTTTGCATTAATTTTACTTGTTTAGTTTTTAATACCTCAGAGCAAAGAACATCACTAGCTCCCTTAGTTGGTTATTCCATAATAAAGCACCATACACTCCACATGACACCACCGTGAGAATTTTCACTGAAGTGGCCAAGTACTCCTGTAGGATTTTCACCCCATAGAGAAGAAATTATAGGAACTGACTAATGACTTTTCTTTGTTGAATTTTCTTTGAAAAACAGATGTGCAGTGGTTTATTTTAATTTAAAAGTTTTTGGTATGATTTCTGTTGATTCCACCTCAGTGCCACCTACACTTAGCAGACTGCCAAGAGCCTTGAATAAAGGACAGGATATAGTTTTGCTACACAGGACTAAATCAGGGAATGAATAATAGTATGGGAGTCATAATGCAAGCCCTTGTGTAACTTTACTCTGTAGGGGATTGTGTTGTGCCAACCTGACTTTCCTTGGGACTGGCACAATTTACCTCTTGTAGCACATCTCCTTCCTGTGCCCCCTGAACAGAGAGGGAAGAGCAGTACTGAGCAGTCCTTGTCTTTAAGATACTTCTCAGCATTTGAAATACCCTGAGGAAGAGGGTGGGGGCCTGGGAGTTAAACCCTGGTGATTACTATTGCAGTTCTTTTGTAGGAAAGCATTAAAAAAGTCTCACTGAGATATGGATGTTTGCGTGTGTTAGGTAAGACTTTGTCTGCTCTATTTTCAACTGTAGCAAGGTGACTGCAGGTCATAACTTTGGCTTAAGCATTGCCTCTAACCTCTCTGACATAGTTCACAGCTTGACTATAAGAAGAATTTTTCCATTTTTGTCTTCCTTGTTTTCTTGACAGGAACATCATGTATTTCAGTTTATTACGCACCCACGTTCTTTAAGTGTTGCTGGGGCTTAAACCTGGCCTAATTTGCAATGATGCTTATATTACTGCCATGCTGTCTACTCTTGCTTTTGCTATTCCTGTCCCTTTTGGGATCATTTTCACTTGTTTTCTGGTGATTTTGTATTTTCAGGATCTTCTCGATACCTCTGACATGAAGATTTTGTTGTAGCTTCTGAATAATATTGAAGTTGAAGCATTTTTATTAATAGAACTCAAGAGGTAGATTTTTAAAAAAATTATTAAGTAGAGTGAGCTGCTGTAAAAATAATTGGCAATGGCAGTGATATGGATTTCCAGAAAGTCATTAATGTTCTTTAACCGCATTACTGCCATGACATAAACTAAAATTAATGCTGATAATCTACATGATCTTTGACTGCCACAACAGATTCAAGGGAATGTCTCGCCAATGTCTCAGTAGAGAGGGCAAAGGTGAAGGTGAGGGCCTCTGTCCCCTCAAGCCATAAATGGCCAGGGCACTGCTGGGGACACTGCACACACCTCAGACCGCAAAATGCCACCTGGGTGACCATGACTACACCAAAGACAAGGAGTTACTGGAGAGGGTGCAATGGAGAGCCACAAAGATGATGAGGAGTCTGGAGCATTTCCCTTACAAGAGCTGTGGGAGCTGGGTCTGTTTAGTCTAGAAAAGGCTGAAAGGGGATCTTATTAATACAAATACCTCAAAGACGGGTGCCTAGAGGGTGGTGTCAGACTCTTTTCAGTTGTGCCCAGCAACGAGGAGCAATGACCAGAAACTAAAACACAAGAAGTTTCACCTCAACATGAGGAAGAGCNGCGGGCCGGGCGGGGTTGCGCCGCCGCGGATGCAGGCGCTGGCCCGGCGCCAGCGGCATCGGCGCGGGTTGCATCAGACGAGACGCTCCGCCGCGGCCGCGGAGCCAGCTCGGTGTTGGCCGGGCGGCCGCAAGATGCTGCGGACAGCCCCGCGGCTGCTGCGGACCATCTGCACCACGGCCGCGGTGAGTAGCGCGGGGCGGGCGGGCGCGGACCTGGATCCCCCCGTGCTGTGCCGTGCCGAGCCCGGGAGAGAACCGGTCGGGGGGCAATCAGGGGCCGAGCAAGGAGNTTGTATGGAGACATTCAAGACTCGCCAGGACGCATTCCTGTGTGACCTGCTCTAGGTGACCCTGCCTTGGCAGGGGAGCTGGACTGGATGATCTCCAGAGGACCCTTCCAAACCTATCGATTCTGTGACTCCCGTGCTCGCGGGCCGGGAGCCCCTCACGCCACCCCTTTCGTCCCTGCCCGCGGGCCCCGCAGCAGNGCCGAGCCCGGGAGAGAACCGGTCGGGGGGCAATCAGGGGCCGAGCAAGGAGAGGGATGGCGGGAGCGGGTATTTTCCAGGATGTGATGAGTACTGTGCCTGCCGAGGATTTAGTCAAGCGCGTACAGGCACGGGAAGGTCGGGAAAGGGCTCGATGTGTGTGCAGAGATTGCATCTTGCCCGGCTGTTCGGCGAGCGGGATCGCAGCCATCATCTGGGCGCTGCATCTTGCAGGGATGTGCCTGGAAACTGCAGGGAACAGGCACCAGCGATGCTGTGGTAGTGCCCCGTAATCGTGTGTCAAGAACAATGTGATGCAGCCGTTCGCTGCCTCCGTCATGCTGGATTTGCCCTGGGAGAAGCTGAAGGCTGTCTTCTCAGAAGGGACCATGCTCGTTTCCAGTGCCAGAGAGAAGCCCCCCGCTCTGGCCTGTTTCGTTTGTGACTTTCTCATGGCCCGTTCACAGCTCTGGGATAGTGGGCTGCTCAGGAACGAAGTTGATGGCCTAAATTCCTCTGCACCCCATGGTTTAGTCTTTTACAGCTCTGCGCGTTTGTTTCAAGCCATTTTCTTTATGTCTTGTTACATATATAGACTGCAGAACTCCCGCAAGTAACCGTACTCTGAAAGCCTTGTCCAGTCCAATCTGACCAGATGTGTTGGTCTGGCAAGTTGAACGAGGCTAGGGGGATTTTTTTCTTTCCTAGAGACTGTTCATTGTTTCATATTTGGCTGCTCAGTTTCGTGTGAGGACAGCAATCTTCCGAAGGTGTCTGCATGGAAGGCGTTAGAATAAGGAGCTTTAACAGAGGT
This sequence comes from Platysteira castanea, assembly GCA_013397175.1. Taxonomy (NCBI): domain Eukaryota; kingdom Metazoa; phylum Chordata; class Aves; order Passeriformes; genus Platysteira; species Platysteira castanea. Next base: position 688,109 of record VYXC01012974.1, on the reverse strand, counting down.
TTTTTGGAAATGCAACCAGCAGTGCCAAAAAAATGAGAATGAATGAATGAATGGTGGGAACACATTGCCCTGGACGTGTATGTAGATGGGGGCGGGGCTCTACTATGGGTTGCTATTTGCAGGCGCTGGAATTTAGCACATGTAGGGGGATCTCAATAGAAATAAAGTTGCAGTACTGCTTTTCAAAAAAGGCGTATTTCTATGATAATTTTAAAAAGATGTAACATTCAAATATTTTTAGCGTCACTAAATTCTTGTGCAAACTAAGTAAAATATTGTAATCTTTTTGAGAATAAGTTTTGTAAGCAGAGTAGCAGTTACTAAATCTTGATTTTTAGGAAATTTAATTAGAAACTTATAAGCAACTGAAGGTTAGATGCACATACATAAGAGGCAGTAACAGAAAATTATTTTTGCCAAGAAATAAATATTCTCCTGTAGAGAGATTTCGTAACTTTAGACTCTTCTTAGGGAAGAAAATGTAGGTGTTGGACTTATCTCCCGTTTCTAGGAACTAGAACTTGACAAAATAGTTACCAGCATTTGTCAGGCTGCTATCTATTCAGTGCTTAATTCTATTTATCAGTTTTATTTTTGGTCAAGTGCTTTGGAGGAAAAAAAGAATTAGAATGGAATCAAACATTAAAATACTGCATAACTTTTAACAAACCATTGTAAAATAAATTCCAATATGATATCAACAGATTGTATGGGCAGAATTTTAAATATAGAAGTTAAAATTAAATCTGTGCTTTTGTATTGAGGTGGTCAAACACATGAGAACTTTCAGACACGTTGAGCATTCAAGATAAGACTGCTTGTACAAACACTTCTCGGATTTTATGCTTCTACCTTTATCTTAATTTCTTCATTCAAATCATGAGCACTTGAGTCAAGGAAACATAATCATTGTTAATCTGTGTTACATTATAAACAAAAAAGAGAGTTAAAGAAGAAATTAAAAGTTCAGACAGTGAAAACAACAGAATGACAATAAGTGAAAACTAACTTTCTAAATTCTTGTATTTTGGTGGCAATGTCATAGTACCTACATTATTCTATGATTAGTCATAAAAGAAAGGCCAGATCTCCCTAAGCCACGGGAATTGCATTGTTTGCTATAACCGGGAGTTGGATACTCTTACAAAAGTGCAGCAAAAGATCGACTCTGATGCTACATGATCATTAACCTTCATATGTATTGCTCATGCATGCTATGTTCATAGTTGGCCAGGCAACTGCAAAAGAAATCTAATATACTGTCTTAACACCACTGTCAGAAACAATAAAGTTTAATCTCTGTGTATGTTAGTGATAATGATGGAGTATCCATCTAGCACATTATTAAGAACCGAGATTGTTTTGGTGTTCTTTAACAGAATTCCTTTCTAAAATTTCGTAGTGAATGCTAGCGATGGCACACTGGCCAAAATGTGCCCTTTCTGTAAGACAGAGCACACCCAACTGTTTTTCTTTTCTGTGTCATCTTATAGAACTTTCCATTTTAATTGGGGGTTATGTCCAATTCTTCTATGGGAATTCCCCACTTCCACAGATTTAACTCACTTTGGGTAAAAATGCATGAGGAGATTTTTCAAAAGAAGAAATGAATGGCTATAAGATCTCCTGCAATTGTTCAACTTTAATTTTTAAAATAAAACAAAAAATGAAGGACTGAACTTGTGGTCTGATCATGCAAGCCCTTCAACACAAATTTCCTTCCTTTTTTTTTTTTACTCAGTAGAAATCCTGCTCATGGGTGACTCGTGGGTTTGTCTCCTGCTTTCTACTGATGGTAGTGTATGGTAATGCACAACCAGTCTAATCCAGATGTCATGCAATACTTCTGTACCGTTCAGTGGAGAGATAAGAATCACTGGTCACAGCACAGTTACCAGATCCATCTTGCAATTAAAACCAGTCCCCATTCGAGTTACTTTCTGTAAGTGTGAGACGGTAGAGCTGATTTACTGCCCGCCTAATGTTTTTGTGCTCTACGGACTTACCCACCCTGCAACCTTCTCAGTCTTGCCAGTCTTGGTCTGGATTTGGTGGGATTTTTTTATTTGTTATTCATTTGGGGACTGTGGTCTCTGTTTGCTTCTCACCATTTGTTGACTCAGTTCCACAACTAGTACAAATTAAACATGCGTAGCTTTACTGAAAGTATGTTGATTTACAGCAACTCATGATTTGAAACTGGAAGTGGAACTGGTATGCCATTCCATGTAATATGAGAATCAGATTTATTCACAGGGAAACATGAACTGAAAGTTTAGGAATAGAGGATGCATGTGTTATTAACACTTTGTGAATAAACTCTTTGTGAAAAAATAACTCTCAAAGTGGTGATGAATTTGGACTTAAAATTACAAGAAGATTTCCCAAGTATCAGAAAAGCAGGAGAGTACAGCAGTGATTACTTTAAAAGCACTTTGAAAAGGAGGTCAGGTAGATTTATAAAAGCAATCATATGACATGATTGTGATGGCAGAGGAGAAGATTTATTAGCTGAGAAGATCCCTTCCAGTCTTGTGTTCTTACTGAGAGACAATAATGAAAGGACAGAAGTAGAATAATTAATTCTCATCTGGACTATTTTTAATGTTTATTCAATAAAGTTGGGCTACAACTGTAAATTAGCACAGTGCAGAAATTAGAGGATTTCATACCATGCCAAACATTTTTATTGATGCAGCAGGTTAATCTTTCTCCAATTTGCCTGCTATAGTTAAAATACTTGGGAAAATCTAATAGTTATTTTTTGTAATGCAGCAATATTTCTGCTGTAAAGACATGCATCATAAAGCATTAATAATGAGCACTATCTGCATTTGTTTGGCCTTGCTGGATAAGAATTGCAAGGAAAAGTTGTGCTCATGATAATTCAGAACGAGGTCTTGTGTTTATTAAGAACAAAATAGTGGACTGTTTTTGGTATAGTTGCCAGCTGTGCAGTGTTGGTTAGTAATATAATCATCACCAGTCTCACAGACCTTTTTCACCCACCAATTATAACAGTCTGATTTTGCCTTGAGTTATGTCCACCTTCGCATCTTATTGCTTGTTTCTACCGCAGTGGCACTAGTGCTGAGTAATGCTGCAACATAGGACAGTTTTACTATGCAGTTTCATTCTGAGGGAAAATGTTGTTGCTGGTACAAATAGTTATTTCCTATTGTTTTATATAAAAAATTAAAAGCACACTTCAATATTCCTGTAATGGAACCTACCAATTCGTGACTCCCTTTTCTAAAGCCAGCTGCACAACAAAAATGTAACTTGAAACCAGTAAAATACATCCATAGTATGTCAGCTGTGAAATGAATAGCAGTGGATTGTGGTTTTGAGTAACCTGTTTTTCAGGACATTTCTCTTTGTCATATGATCTCATGGGCAGTGCAGACCATTTGTTATCCAATCAATAACCCGCTCAGTAAAAGTATCCTCATGTCCCAGCACCCTAAGAAAGGGAAGAGGAGGGAGGAGATAAACATACAAGTGCCAGCTTAGAAGCAAAACAAATGTCTATAGTTAAGACATTCATACAGTGCTTTGATTCCTCTAGTGGGTCATAAGGAAAAAACGGAAGTCAAAGTCCAAAAATTTCATTTTTGTGAAAAATGAAATTAAGAATAAAGGTGGGGAATATATGGATTTATTTCTTACCTTTCATTCAGGCCTCCTAAGAGGAGGGATCTGTGTGGTTTAAGTCTAGGAGTAGTTTGTACCAGATTCGTCTGACACTCCATTTGTTTTTCAAAGGTTTCCAGTTTTCATTTTCCAAAGCTGACTGAAAGTGAAAAGACAGTACATATAGAGACAGTTCCACCCTTCTGCCGTGTTTCCATGCTCATTCCTGCTCCCCTGCTGGACCTATGTTAGGATTCATGGCAGTGCTATACAACAGACCAGTGAATAGATCCAGTTAAGAATAAGCTACCTTCTTTCATGTCAGTGCCTGCTTGCTTCAGTATCCTAATCCAATTCTTGCAGCTACAGGACTACCAGTTTTGGGATAAAGGCGGTATTAGAGGTGAGGAACTGGGGGCAGAGTGGCAGAGGAGCACAACTGTCACATAAATCTAAAAGGACTCTGAAGGGAATAGTTATTTTCTCAGAATGCCGTCAGTTGGAAAACATAGCAGTACCTGATATTCTGATATCATCATAGTGTTGTGATTCTAATTAGCATAAATTTTAAAAAAAGTAGAGGTGGTTACTTGCACCTGCTCAGGCTGAAGAAGCTTAAATCATATGTCCATTGTACTGGGATCCAAGCGCAGCAGGCAATGGAAATCCAGCAAGGGAACCTCACCTTTAGCACTTTTACTTGCTTGTAGGAGGATCAAATGGATGACTATCACCTTTAGCTTTGCAGGAACAGTGCAAGTTTGTCTTCTTTGGCCTATACATGTTAACCATGAGTAATATACCAGTGTTTAATTATAGGGATTTAGAGGGCATGTTCCAGGCATATAAAATATGCCTAGAAAAAGTGGTTTGTGTATGTTTCAAAACAAATATTTTCATTTCTGACAGTGGATAAGATCATGGAGCCACATATAAGAAGCAGTGGATCTGTCTAATGAAAATTCTAAAAAAGCCATATAAACATCAGTGATGCTATCAGATGATACTTTTATGTGAAGTATAGTCTCTCTGAATTGTATGTTGCTTGTCATTAATCTCAAAAAATTCTTTTTCTTTCAAAAGTGATTAGGTTAGAAAAGATTATTCCATTTTAATTCAAACTGAACATTGATAAACAAAGAGCAAGAGAGATATGTAAGCAACAACATATTTTCTTTGCCTCCTAGAATATGTTTTGTTTTATTTCTTTTTACCAGGTTTATCAACATAAGTTAAAGCTAGCCCTTATAGGTCAAAGTATTTTTGGACAAGAAGTTTACAACAAGCTGAGAAAAGAGGGACATAAAGTTGTGGGCGTCTTCACCGTGCCTGACAAGAATGGACAAGCTGATCCTTTGGGTAAGTGTAACCTTAATCTGAATGTTAAAATTACAGGCATACATAACAAACTTGCCTTTTCATGAGAAGGTTGTATCTATATGGGAATGACTTGCATATATTGCCTTTGTTACACTAAATCCAGTACAAGAACTATGCTTTAACAAACACCAGTCCCAGAAACAGTTTAACCCATCAGTTGGTCAGTTCTTTAAAAAACAACTTAAAAAGTTGTTTCTTACCATGCAGAGCTATACATTAGGATATTGTAAAAACAAAATTAATCTGGATATCTTATTTGAATATTCATCCTGAACTAGATCTGTATCTTAAAGCAGATAGCTGCTGAGCCTGTATTCAAGTGCAAATGTCTGTCACCTGCTTCACTGTGCTGGCTGGGACACTTAAGACATGGAGCCAAGATGATAGTTTATGCCTGGCTTTCTGCCCTTTTTGACAAGCTTGCATGTGGCAGTGTACCTGCAGAGTCTAATTCTCTTCCACCTGGACTATGGAAAACACATCCAAAAGGTTGGAGGAGGTTTTGCTCTCCCTTTTTCCATTGTCGAGGTGCATAAGGGTTTTCTAGGCTTCCTAAAGAAAGAAGTTTTGCGTATACAGAATTTTACTCATTGTGTTCAGGACCCAGCATGACAAAGAAGCTAATTTGGAACCATCTGTGTTGTCACTTTTCTTTGATTTTTCTTTCAGTGACGCAAAGACAATGAGTTAATATGATTAGCAAATAGAGGTGCCAGAATGGAATGTACCTTTATGGATAATCTGAAATCAAAACTACATTCCATGAGCTGCCTCTAGTCTCTTCTGGTTTTGGTTTTCAGGGTTTTTTTTTGGTCTGGTCCTGACATGTTTTTACAGAACTCTCATAAGGGAGGAATCAAACATAAATTTTGCATACCGGTGCTATGGTGCTCACAGACTAGCATGTAATACTCAACTCTATCTCATTAAAAGATTTAACTACACTTTGGAAGAATTAGAGGAGACAACTATTAGCTTAGAAAATGGAAATTTTACTATCTGAGTCTCCTTGGATTACATTCTATAAAAATTTTAGATACAATGTAGCATAACTTGTTTACATTATATAAATTACTCTTGTACAGTTATGCTAACAAATGTAACTAAGTAAATCTTTCAATCTTATATTTATTTTAACTAAAACTACAGTATTAGTTTAGTCCAATCTCTCCTGATTGGGGGGAAAAAAGGAAATTAAATTATTAGATGTCTTCCCTTCTTTTTACTTCCAGAGGACTCAAAAGCTTAAGTCTCAAATGAATGTTTTCTAAAGTTTCTGTACCCTTAGACAGCTACAGTCTTTGTAGCTAAAAGTAACTTCAGTACACACTAACTTCTATGGAATGATATTTAATGAAGTATTTACTTAAGACCTAAATCAACAGGCTAAAGATACTTCAGGTCAAGCTCAAGATTCAATTTCATAAACAAAAAAGAGAAAGTAAATACATGGTTAGAAATACAAATTAAATTAGAAATATAAATTAAATTAGGTGAATTTTCCATACCTCTTCTTTTTTCATTTTTTTCCTGCTACACTTAAAACTCAAAGATATAAAATTTGACTTTACTAGCCCATTCTGTGGTAAGTTATTAAGTGGTTGTACAATGGAATTTATCAACCATCTTAAGATTCTCTCTGCAACTACTGTATTTTTTCCCCTCATCTTTGAGCCTTGTTTTGAGTGTTTCACAGATAAATGAAAGCATACCCAGAAGGCACCAGTAAACAGAATTTTGAAGAAATTATTGATGTCCGCTAGCATCTGTGATTATTTGCACCACATGACAAAATGGTGCTGACATAAGTGAATCTTAGATTTACATACTCATACACACATAAAGATTGCTGGAGTGGAAAATTAAGTTCTGCTAAACCAAACCAGTTCCAGGCAATGTACTGGTAATGAGTGGACAAGAAATGAGACATCACTGTTCAGTAGTCAATAACATTCATTATTCTTTTCTGCTTTCATTGGTACTTACTAGCCAAGTCATACAAGTGAACTGAAAGTTGGGATTGACATAAAATGTAGGAATGAGAATCAAAGACAGGATGAATAAAGTGTATCCAAGCACAAAGGTTTTTAAACAGAATACTGAAGGGCACTCTGTAGTCACACACTTAATAATTTGCTTGAGTTGTCGTGCAATATGCCTCTGAATTCACTTTGAATTTTTAACACAAAATGAAAAATTATAATGCTCTTCTTGTCCCTCAGCACTGGCAGCGGAGAAGGACGGCACTCCCGTTTTTAAGTTCCCCAGATGGAGAGCTAAAGGCAAGCCTATCCAGGAAGTAGTTGCAGCCTACAAATCAGTTGGAGCAGAGCTAAATGTCCTTCCATTCTGTACACAGTTTATCCCCATGGATGTTATTGACTGCCCAAAACATGGCTCTATTATTTACCATCCGTCCATCCTACCACGCCACCGAGGAGCTTCTGCAATCAACTGGTGAGTTCTGTGCATCAAAACTAGGTGTTTGTCACGTTAGGATGCTGGTCTGCACCCATCACTCTTGTAAATGCTGGCACAGTTCTGTTGACTCTGAAGGAACTTCTCTGGAGCAGCTGACTATTCGGTACATGAACCGCACTTCATACCTAGGATTCATTATTATTTCCAGCACAAGTTCAGCTGTCACTCTGAGAAGATCAGTGGTGTACATTCATGTGTTTTACTCACATACACAAATTGACAGTCTGGAGTTTTCATAAGCAGGACACTGCCCTTGTGGCTCATCCCCACAAACACTAGATAACCATCACAGTAGCATTTGATACAAAGCCTAAATTTCACAGAGTGGAAGGGAGAAGAAAGAGTAGAACCCACAAGAATAAAACCTTATCTCACTGTGCTCCAGGGCAATGCACAAGGTAGGTTCAAATCGTTACCCTGAAAGAACTGCACTGCAATAATGACCACAATAGACTCAAATCTGGCACTCTTGTGACAACAGAAATGACATTATCACAGTGTCTAAATTCAATAAGAAATTATCTAAATATGAAGAAACAATTTTAAAAGAATCTTACAGGCAGCATGGTGATTACCTGAACCCACAGTGTTGTGGATTCAAAGCAAAGGGCTTTTTTTTTTTTTTTTTAAATTTTTATCCTTCCTGGAAAAGGTACTAAGCCGAAATACTTAAACAGAGGTGTTAAGGAGACTATTGGAGAGGTAAGGAAATCCTTCCAAAAGTGTCAGTTGTGTCCAAGTGTGTAAAGTAAAATAGCATAAACTCAGTGGAAAATGAGAGTGAGACAGTCCAGAAAAGAAATAAAGAACCAACTTTTCCAGGCACAAAATTTAATAACAGCAATTCCTCCAATATGTTAAAGGTCAGATGTATGTAAGTGATAGAGGTGTTTGATTTAACAAAGGGTTGTATCAAAGAGAATACCACAGTAAGAAATCTGTATTGGTATTCAGGATGGAGGAGCTTAAGTTGTTGCTATCTTACAGTCTTTCTTTGGGTAGAATAAGTTTAAAAAATTCTCTTGAGCTGAACTGTGAGTAGAAGAGATTTTAGGTAAACTGATGAATGAATAAGAACCTATATGTCAGGACCACAGGACTTAAGCAAATTTGAAGTTCAGATTTGAGATGACCTGCAATGTTTCTGTTTCTTAAGATTGTGTTGGTGCACTTGACTGGGTGTCCCGGTTTGACAAAAAAAATAGCAAAAGCAATACCAGTTTTAAAAAGGCTGAAAGAGAAATCCAGGAAACTCAAGATCCACGACTCTTGATTTCATCCTATAATAAAAAATATATTTTCTGTGCAAATGGGTAAACATGGTAATGTGAGAGTAAGAAAATGAGAGGTCAAATTCAAAGTTTAAAAACATAACACAGTGTACACAAGGGGCAAACCCCTCTGACTATATGACAGCAGTATTAAAGTTAATTGTTGTTACTCAGAAAAGACACCATGGAAGGATCCATTCACTAAAGAGTTGAAGTTGATGATCCTTGTGGATCTCTTCCAACTCAGAATATTCTGTGATTCTGTGATCTTAAATACTGTCTGCATCTCAGTGGAACATGGACTAGGTAAGCTCAGAAAAGGCTAAGAAAGATGGTCAAGGGTGTAGGACAGCTTTCACATGACTGGAGACAAATGATGTAGTCTTCACACTGGGAGAGACGTCATTGGGAAGGACATACGCTAGCTGTGTGTTGAGCCGTGAAAGACACGGGAAGGTGCATAAGGAATGATTGCTCATTCTAAACAAAAGTCAGGGGGAAGCCAGCAAAGAGATCAGGTAGTAGGATTTTACCAGATAAAGGAGATACTTTCACTTCATGCAGTATATTATTAAACTGCGCGACCTCCTATATCGAGAGCTCTCAAAGGATGCTTTCATGGATGAGAAGCTCATCAAGATGAATTTCACAGGAAGCTGTAGACACAAACTGTCTTTCAGGAAGTCCTTGAGATGAAGGTTTGCAGAAATGGGAATGTATTGCAGTGTTGTATCATCTCATCCTGCTCTATTTTGCATATTCCTTCTGCAAAAGGAATCTATCTGCTCCTGCCCTTCTCAGGTAAAGGCCATTGTCCTGAGGCTTTAAGCTAAGCTAATTTGGCCTTGACTGACTGTTCTTGTGTTTCACTCTCTCACCCCTTGCTCTAATCACTACTTTCATAAGTTGTGGCTACAGCCTTGGTGTTGATTAGACCCATTATCCTCACAGTATAACCAAGAAAACCTTTGGGAATTAGGCATGGCTAAGCATAACCAGATACAAACAAGGGCCCTAGGGTGCGGAGAGTTCCTCATTCACTTCCTTTATAGTCTTTTCCAGCTGCTGCCACTCTGTTATCAGCAGCCCTTTATGGAGGGAGCTGGTGGACAGAGGAGGGGGCACACAGTAGCTCTTGTTACCTATTCAGCATCAGAGACATCTGCCCATGAAACCTTCTTTTCCATGCTGAGGACATCCATTTCTCACTGAAGTGCTCTTCTGGAATTTTTACATAATAAGAAACAGAAGAAATGCTGCTTACATGTGTGAAAGATCTGATATGGGCTAGCCAAATTTCTGTAAGCTTTCACTTCTGTAATACCTGCCAACTTCCCCAGCTGTCTTTGGAGTTCATCCCTTGTTCAGCACGCATGAGGGCTTCACTCATTTTAATAATGTAGTTTTCAGTGCTTACAATTAATAATGAAATTTCCTGTGTATAAGCCAGATCTCAGACGATCCTGTTACAACATGGACTGCCAAGGGAATATGTGAGATACGTGTTGCTTAAAATAGCCTTGGTTTTTGTATGCAGACGAATGGCTAAAACCATGCAGGAAATATTTTTCTCACCATTTCTGGGTGCTCCCTTAAACATACTTCAGTCTGCTTGTTCATCATTCTGAGACACATGCCAAACGAGAACTGGAAAATTTAAGGTGGCTGAAGTGCCTGATGCAGAGGCAGATCCTGAGCTGAGGTAAATCAGCACAGATCTATTGTAAGCATTGCTATGTTCATGCACAGCAGCTGAGAATCTGGCTGGATACCCTTAATTCCTTTAATAACTTTTCTTTGCATATCCATCATTTTCCACTCTGATTTTAACTCTTTTTCAGCTGTGTGACAACTGTACTTTCCTTGTTGACCTACAAGTGAGCCATGAGGCTTAGCTAATTACAGTAATCGATCATGAATTATTAAGATAATATTCTGTTAGATGCTTCCATCTTTCAAATTCCGTCATAACTGTTGCACCCCTTTTGCTGTGAGTGTCTTAACACTAATAATATTTTTAAAGTAGTTATCACAATGAACTATGTGGGACAGCTGGGACTCAATTGCAGCATTTCTTATGTCACTTTGTGGAAACCACACATCAACAGTGTCAAAACTGTCCCTGACTGTGAAGTGAGCAATTAAAGTATAGCAAAAATTGTTAATATTTTCTTTTCTATCTTCCTGAAGAAAACGAATGTGTAACTTATGAGCTGATATTCCTGACTTCTTTCATTTTGTCTGCATTTTCTATAAGCTTTTTTTTTTTTTTTTTTACGTTCAGGACTTTAATTCAAGGAGATAAGAAAGCAGGATTTACTATTTTTTGGGCTGATGATGGTTTGGACACTGGACCAATACTTCTGCAGCGAGAATGCGATGTTGGCCAAAATGATACAGTGGACGACTTGTATAACCGATTTCTCTTCCCAGAAGGAATAAAGGCTATGGTATGTTTAGCTCTTCTAAATATCAGCTTTTTAAGAGGAAAGGAGGTTGAAAGTAAAGGAAATATAGACAAGATTGTGCACTTGGAAAGATAGAGATTGTGGTACTCAGCCAAACCCTAGACTTCACCGGAGTTGTGCAGCTGCACAACAGCTGAGGATGTGACCTCAGAATATTTGTGGCTGACAGGAGGCAGAGCATATTGTGTTTCCACAGATGGCAATAAGTTGAATTTGTTCAGAATGTGGCTCTTTCCATAGATTTCTTAAATGCTTTTACAAGACAAAATCTTTTAAAGGTTCAGCGAGAAAAAAAAGTTAGGTGTGAGATTTTTAAGAAAAAGGAGCAGTATGATATTTGAAGCTCAGAGTCCTGGTAGATTGGCTTTGGGTTTTCTATGGTTGTAATTTTTTGTATTTTTTTGAAGTGAATAGAAGAAAATGCACAAAAAGTACTCAGCATTGTTTCTTAGAGATTTTTTTTTCCTCCCTCCATCGAAATGCAGAAAAATAACTTTTTGCAGAAAGAAAAAGAAAAAAGTTGAATGCAATCATACTGAGCCACATTTTTGTTCTGGAGAATTCAGGCAACTGCTGTAAGTTTGGTGACTAGGTACTCCCATGAAATTCTGGAAGCTACTTCTTTTGTCAAAGAACTTAAGCAAATACACATTTTATCAGGGCAGCACTGGTCCCTTGGAGTCTGGATACATTAGGTTTAAAAAAACCCAAGCAATTCACCTTGTGGCAGACAGCCTTTTGCTGTCATTCTCATGTGTGACTGATGGAAAAAAGGTGAACCAAGCTAACATTAAATCTTTTACTTTTTCACATAGGTGGAAGCTGTACATCTAATTGCTGATGGTAAAGCCCCTCGTATACCTCAGCCTAAAGAAGGGGCAACATATGAAGGGATCCAGAGAAAGGAAAATGCAGAGGTAGTGTGAAGTAACACTGGATTTTGTGCACAGCATTAGAAAAATTATTAAGTCTGGTTACAGTAACAGCAATATGAAGCTAACATGTATTCTGAGTTGTTTCCTCACCTCTTTTTCCTGGGATACCTCCTAGGATGCATGTAATAGAGCCCTAGGTTAAGTTCCTTTTTCCTTTCAGCAGTTACCTGTATTTAGAAACTTGATGTCCTATTCGGGGTCATGTACAGGCGGCTAAGAGGTAGCTGCAGTTTCAGGGGATTCTGGATATGTCACCATACATGTGAATACAACATTGAATCAAGATCACTCTCTTTGTTTGCCAACAGGCCATATGAAATTCTCTACCAGAAATAGAGTTGATGTTAGGAAAAGCAAATGTTGGCAGCTTTCCTTCTGGTAGAGGGGGGGAAAAAAAAACCAAAAACACCAACAAAACAAACAAACAAAACAAAACAAAACAAAAAAAAAAACCCAACACAGGCCATATAAACAAACAACAGATAAAAAAAATTATTTAAATTNAGTTAAAAAATACTATTCAACCCCAAAAAAAAACAAAACAAAACAAAACAAAAAAACCCCCAACACAGGCCATATAAACAAACAACAGATAAAAAAAATTATTTAAATTCCCATATGAGAAATATTTTATCTCAGCACCCCTACTGCATTAGATGATCTTGTTTGTGGTTGGGAAGGTGTGGTGGTGCATCCTGGCATGCTTAATTTCCTAGATCTCCTGGGACCAACCTGCAGCAGCTTTGCACAATTGGATTCGAGGGCATGATAAAGTGCCTGGAGCATGGACAACAATAAATGGCCAGGTATGCTCTGAAAACCAGAAGAATATTCTTCTCTATACCCTCTTGTTGACTCTTTTTTATTATAAAATTAAAGATGTCTGCATACAGATGAATACAAATGGGTGTTACATTGGAGTAGCTCTAATTTGATGACTGTATGTTTTGTATATATCTAGAACAGGCACCTAAAGAAATATACAGAACACAGTAGTTAAGAGTTTTTTAATCACAGATTCATTTAATTTGAAGAAAGATGAGTACAATATCTGGGGGGGAAAAATGAGGCATGGTACAAAGGTACCAAGAGTAGAATCACATTGTGACAGTCATTTTGGGAAGTAGGTGTGCATTACAGAATAATGCAACCCATGCTGTACAGTGGCCATCATCACAGTATTGACAGCAAAATGAAACACTGTGAGCTACTAAAATAACAGAGGGTTTCATTTTAAGGAGACTTGGGTCTAGATAGTTTGCAGAAATAAATCAATGTGATTTTATAGGGTGAGTTGTCCCTCATTCTGGGCATGCACTGACAAAAGCTGCTCCCTTTCCTGCACTGGTTGCAGCGTGCACATTGTTACAGCTCAGCTGCTTTTCAGGTTTAGGCAACTTGCAAAGTTTTACATGTTCTGAGTTTTAAAGATCTAGAACTGTTGTAACATGTTTTCCATGTGTAGGTAATTATGTTTTAGTCTATTATGTTAAAGCTTCAAAACAGTATCATAAAATCGTTACAATTTTACAGCACATTTAGAATCTGTGAGCTTTTAGTTACATTTATTTTTAGGTGGTTACTTTTTACGGGTCATCATTACTTGATGCTTCAGTGCCTGCTGGACAAGAGCTGACAATAAAAGGTGCTTCAAGACCTGGACTTGTAACAAAGAATGGTCTAGTCGTTTTTGGAAATGATGGGAAGATGGTAAGTGCTCAGTCTGGCAAACATAAGCATGGATGGAATAGTTTTAGCAAGAAGGGCAAGTAGTGTGGACTTGTCAAGCTACATAAACCCAGGTGCAAATGACAGACAGCTAATTCACTTGGAATTTATTGATCCTCTACCGTCCTATAGAGAAGACATTCATGCTTTGCTTTTCACTCAACCCATAATCATTTCCTATATGGAATAAAATCTGTTCTTACTAGGAGAGAATCTGAAAGACAGGTATGAGTGGCCTGTGCTAAACTGCCTGCATCATATCAGCTTTCCTACATGCTATTTATTTCTCTACTTCAATCACCTTGTTAACACCTAAAAACTCTTCAGCCAAGAATGTGCTACCTCCCAGACAATTTAAAATCATCTCCTCTCATTTTTCAGGTACTAGTGAGAAATCTGCAGTTTGAGGATGGAAAAATGATCCCTGCATCTAAATATTTCTCTGCTGATGAAACAACTGTCCTGGAACTTACAGAAGAGGAGAAAAAGATGGCAGAAGATATTAGGGTAATTCTATAAACTACTTTAATGGAATATTAATCAGAGAAAAGCATTGCATACCTATTTTTGGCAAGGCGTATTTTGCTTAGTCATGTAGAATGTTTTTTTGATAAAATGTACTCAAAGTATGTGGGGGTGAAGGTTTAGTTATTGACATTAATTCAGGTGGAATTGGGAACTCACCAGCCTACTCGTCTGCCACTTTACAAAATATCCTTTCACATATAAGCAACACAAAAACGGTGATTGCAGGATCAGTTATGGTAAATATGGTAAATATGAATGATGAAGGTGGGAGTGAGGAAAAACAAACACACCTTCACCTGACAGAAGTGAGGTTTGCAACACTGGCAGACTTGGACAGTTCTTGGAATCCTTTCTTCACTGTGGTGTTAATCACTAGGATGTGCTCAGAATGGGCCTGTTGGACAAGCTCCAGGGAGTCTCAGAACAGCCTTCTGAAAGCAAAAGGCAGCAGTTTTCTCACTGTACCTGTGTGCTCTGTCTCTTCTGCCACAACCACACACAAGGGACTGGCTGGCAGAGGGATGGGAACACCTGGAGCAGAAAACTCTCATAGCCAGAGAGGCCCTTTTCTGCCCTCTTCTGAAATCCAACCCTCTGTAGTGTCAGGGGCTTAGCTGAAAGCCACATCTGTCATTAAAGTTCTGTGCCAGAGCAAATGAATCATAGATGTCTTCCCTTATGCTAACTCTGCTGCAGGGTTATTAACTTTTGGCACGGGTCGGGCAGCTTGATGTACTAATATTTTAAGCTGCTGCTTCAAGATTACCTTGAACCTGCTTGCCAGCAACCTAAATGCTGCCTGGAGCTACTGCATGACTGAGAAAATTATAAAAAGAAGTATAAACTCATCAATGGGTGACACTGCCTGCTAATTCTGAAACTCAATCATAATAAATTGAAATATTACATTACTAGTTATTTAACTGCTTATTTCTCCATCTCATGCAGGCAGATTAAACTACTTCTCAGCTTTGGCCAGGTGCCTGAAATGCCATCAATCCATTCACAAAGTGCTCCAGGCTGTCCTTGCCTGTACTGATGACACATTCCGTAATGCAATGGGAAGTTATTAGTTGGAGGATAAAAAAATCTTTTTTAAATGCCCCTGAAAATTATTAGTATTGTACCATTCAGATTTCTTGCCTTATTAGGTAAAATTACCGTGGACAAAATACTATATTTTGATCATCTAATTATACTGAAAAAATTCTTGTCTGACATCAGGTCTCTTCTTAAAATAACTTTGTCTTTCAGACACCTTTGAAGTAATATATATTGTAGGCATAGATACCATAGAAAATACAGTTTGATCAATACTTTTTGCAATTAGAGGATTATTTATTATTGTGTCTGTTATTGTTATGTATTATTAGGCTATTTGGAAGGGAATTCTAAGCAATGTTGCTGCAATTGATGATTCTACAGACTTCTTCAAATCTGGAGCATCCTCTATGCATGTTGTCAGGTAAAATATTCAAAATAACAAAACTGTGAAGCCAAAGTTAAAGAAAATAAAGTTGTTGTGGTGCCTTTAAATCAGAATTGATCAAGTAGTGTTAAAGAAAGTAATCCCCGTATGTTTTCCAATACTCTTACTATTTCCTTTCTTACCTTTGAAAACACGTACAGTTCTTCTCCCAAAGTTATAAGATATTGATGTAATCCTGCTCTTTCTACTGAAGGAAAATTCCTCTTAACTTCAGGAACATCAGCCCCATGGGTGAGCATGGTGATGCTCAAACCTGTCTGCATGCAGCCACAGGTATCTCCAGACCAGGGAGCAAAGAGCTCCACAGAGGGAAAGAGGAGCCTTTCACAAAAAGAATTGGGCCCATGCTTAAAGGTGCACTCAGTTTGTTATGGCTTGGGTCACTTGGTTTGCCTTCTTTTTGCAATTCAGACCATAATATAAAAAAGCGTTTTTAAACAATGTGATTATTGCGCTCATTTCTTACCAATCTCAGTGGTAATAACCATATATTGGTTAGAGTAGCCCCAAATACTGTTTTCCACTAGTATATCTTCTATTCGACATTTATTTTCAAAAGTTTACCTCAGAGTATTCCAGAACTGATGTTTTCTTTTGCATTTCAAATAAACAGATTTCAGGAAAATGCACAGCTTCTGTGCGCTTGTCAGAGAAACACACAGGCATATTCACATGCATACAAATTGAGACCCAGTTTTGATCCCTTTTGACCTTCAAATGGTTTAATTATCTTAAGAACTTTTTCATTTAAAATTAAACTTACTCTTTCTTCAAAATCTTTAGAATGCTAGAAGAGATCAAACAGAAGCATAGTGGACTTCAACTACAGAATGAAGATGTGTATATGGCCACTAAGTTTGCAGACTTCATTCAGATGGCTGTCAGAAAACTCAGAGGACAAGACAAAGAAGAAGAGTTAGTCATTGATTATGTAAGATCTTTCATTTGCACTAATTGCTTAGTCTTTCTTGGGTTTTAGGGGAGGGCAAATAATGCATTTTATTAGACTGCTTGATGCAGTAGGAAAGCAAATAAATATTTGGTTATACAAACTTCTATATTTTGTATTTGATTTCCATTACATTTTACTTCTAACAGCCACATATACAGGCTAAAATGTGTCTGGATATTGGATGCAGATATCAAAAGCTTATTAAGCTATGTTAAAATATTAGTTATTATACATTCAAAGCAATTTGTTGTTTGTTTCACCCAGGTTTCAAAAAATATTAACAACATGACTGTGAATATGCCATACCAATGTTTCATAAATGGGAAATTTATAAATGCTGATGATGGAAAAACATATGACACTATAAATCCAGCAGATGGATCAGTAAGTAATTTCTAAATATGATCAATACTAGTTTATTTCATTTTTTGCCTATTAAAAGATCTAAAACATTACTTGAATATTGCTAATTATAAAATAATACACTACATATTAAACAACCTCTAGAAATAATTTTAAGTTTCAATTTACTTCACATTTTGTGTATTCTACAATTTTTTCCATTTGAGTCAAGCTGCAAAGCAAAAATAACCTAATTCCACTTCAATTACTATGTCACTTTCCATACCCAGCTGAATATTTTACCTTGATTTCATTCTTGTTTAGCTTTGCAAACAGAAATTGCTGAAGTTTATTTGCTAGGGAGGTGTTTCTTTTAGGATACTGTGCATCTTTCCTGTCAATTATCAA
>VYXC01012974.1:654609-670474 GCA_013397175.1 Platysteira castanea | reverse complement strand
TTTTTTTACTTTTTAAATAAATCTGATACCTTAGGGCAAATGTGACATTAAAATGTCCCTTTAAAATCCCAGTAAGAAAAACAACTTTTCAATAGGAAAATGCATACTGTTGCACTTCAATCCTGAACTATCCAATATTGGTTGAGCAACTCATAACTGTGAATTATAAATAAGAGAAGTGATTCTGATGTCCATGTAGTTGCCATTTAATTCTGAAGTAAATAAAATCTGCTGAAATCAATGACACAAATTTCACTATCATCAGAAGTCAGACTCTGATACTTTTCCTGAATTCAGCATATAATGGAATAAAAGTCATAATAATTTTGTGTTAAGATTTACAACGTGCGTGTTTATAGAACACAATAATCTTAAAATACTGTGTGTTCATGGTGATTTATGATAACAGAAGCTCCATTCCTTAGTAATGGAACATGTGGGAGTTGTTTTAGCATGTTTAGGTATTAGATTGAAATACCACACATAAAGTAATGCCACGATGGCTTTACATATGGAAAGAGAGGGTGAGACCAAATGGGACAATGTACTTTGCTCTGAAGAAGAAGAAAGACTGAGGAATCTGAGTCCCTGCAGTGTCCTCCAAATTCTGCCACCTCTGTTGTGTCTGAACATTTTTGCAGCCTGGCTCACCCATGACAACTGCCACAGTTGAGGATATAAAGTATTTGCTTATACCCAGTCAAGAAGTTTGGGAGGAAGGTGTAACACTCTGCATCCCAGTGTTTCTTTTTGAGCTAACACAACGCTACCTTTGCACAGGTAATAGCCAGTGTATCTTCTGCCTCACTGGCTGATGTTGACAAGGCCGTGGCAGCAGCAAAGGAGGCATTTGAAAATGGTGAATGGAGGAGGATGAATGCAAGGGAAAGAGGGCGACTCATGTACAGGTATGTTCAAGACAGCTTGCATTTGTTTCATTTTCTCCAATCTTGTTTTGTTTCTCTGAAGAATTGTGGTATACGTTTTCTGAATGTGATGGATATTCATAATTCCACTGTCAGAGGATCCAGACTAGCCCTCTTTTCATCCTCTGATTGACTTCAGTGTACTAGCCTCAGGTCTTACCTGGCCACTCTTCTTGTGGCAGAGAACTCTTGTTGTCTCTCACTGCCACCATTATTTCATTATTATTTGTGAATGGAAACAAAGAATTTGAGGAAAATCTATTTTAAATACTCTGTGTCTTCATTTAATCTTCATTAGTTTCATTGCAAGGGTTGAGAATTCCCTTGTAAACCTCCATCCTTCCATATAAATGAGGCTAAGCTTTAAAGACAATCTACCTGGGTTAGGGAGGCAGAGATTTGACCTTGCTAAGCCTTGCTGCGTGTGCACTCCATACAGTAAACATACAGCTAAATTGCCACTAATTTTGAAGTAAACTGTAACTGATGCTAGGTTTTTCCAGGATCATATCCCAGCATCTGGCTAAAGACCCACTGTAGGAGATGTGTTATGGTCTGTAATGGAAGAATTGTCCTATGCAGAAATTCTCTAAGCTAAATCTAACATTTACATTTACTTTTAACTCTTTTTGGTATCTGTCTCACTGTGTCTAGTTAATGCCTGGTTCTTATTTTTTGGCTGTGTTGCTGTTGGTTCAGAAGATAAGCACAGGTTTTGTTGAATTAATGGTATTTTAATGGTGGGGTTTGATTCTTGAAAGGCAAGAGGTGATCCTAGAAAGGTGGTAATGCTGACTAGATAGTGTGAGAGTGATACTGGAGGCAGCTAAAAAAACCTCAATTATTATAGATTCTCCATATGCAGCATGATGTTTCTCCCAAGCACAGGGGGAACACTATCTTGCAGACTTCAGGTGACTAGAAGCATCAGAGCTTCTCCATAAAGAAAGCCTCTGTTGTGACCTATATGAAGAGCTTTCATTGCTTTTTCAGGTCTAAACCTGCAAATGAATGAGCAGACATGAGTAAAGAAGCAGGTTGCTACTCCTGAAAAAATGCCACATGTTTTACAAGACAGTGCAGGCATCTTAGAGAAAAGAATGAAAGCAAAGCCAAAAATTCTGCTTATCTTATGAAATGTGTGACCAGGCCATGCAAAAAAGCCTGCAGGACTCTTACAGAGCTGAGTAGTCACCACAAGAGAAAATGGGCAAGTCAGAACTGAACATTAAATACACCTGGTCACTTAAGTTTTTCAGAAGTGTACACATATTTAAAGCATGCACAAACTTGTGTTTAATTTGTATCAGGAATGTAGAGTGCTTGAGAGATCAAGTTAAGTCTGACCTGAAGAGAGATTTTTAAGGTGTGAGAGCTCCTGCTCTGTTTTACACTTCAAAGATTTGCAAGCATAGCTATATTAGGTATATGGAAAATACAAATCCCCTACACTGCGTAGGTTATCCCTGGATTAAACTTTGCTTAGGGAACTCATTCTCTAGGATAAAACACCAGAGTGTTTATGTTGCAAACCATTCCCAGTGTGAATAAAAGCTCTCTCTGGACCACCTTAATTGAAATAAGGCCCCTTTTTCTCTGGCCTCTGTTCATGCTGGAGATTGTGAGTGCTGAACCAAAGAGAATGTGTGTGCCATTAAAGCTCCTAGCTCTGCTGCTTTGTCTTAAGGAATCATTAATAGAAGATACTAAACACACTTTAAATGGAACCTTCTCCTTTGTCCCTAACATGCCCATATCCATTCTCTTCCACACAACACTGCCAATGCCCTGACCTGTAGCTGGGTCTCCAAGATACACTTAAAACAGGTATTAAAGAGCATTTTTCCAAATCTCTGCAAATTGGTTTAAATGGGCAGAATTTACATAATGGAAAAATAGGTTTCATACCCAGTTTTGAATACTCTTTACAGGATCTCAAATGCGCTTTTTAAAGCTCTTAAAATCACATGGGAGCATTGATTATATGTCTGAGTACCAAATCACGGAGGGAAGCTGAAGAGTAACATTAATGTATGTGAGAAAATGGAAGAACTGAATGTGAAAATTCATTGATGCAAACAGGTGACCACTAAACTAACAGTAGTACATAAGTACAGGTATCGATCTGTGCAGATGTATTTTTGAGACACTTTGGTAGTTAGTATCAAGTTAGTAATACTTTACCACAATCTTACTTACTCCTCAAGTGAGTTTGCACAGTTCATGTCTTCATTTAGTGTCTACTACAGACAATATGAAGACATTTGCAGACTAATGGGCAATTATTCAATCCCTTAGTGATGTTAAGGAGCAGTGGCTACAGTGCTCCACCTCCAAATTTAATGGGAATGCTATTTGGATTATGCTTCTTTGCCACACCTAATATAATTTTAGGTTGTCAATGGTTAGATGTCCTTTCCTTTTGACGTGGATTTTTAACATTTCTGTTAAAGACTTGCAGATCTGATGGAAGAACATCAAGAAGAGTTAGCAACAATAGAGTCTATTGACTCAGGAGCTGTCTACACTTTAGCTCTTAAGACCCATATTGGAATGTCTGTGCAAACATTCAGATACTTCGCTGGATGGTGTGACAAAATTCAGGCAAGTGGATATGTAAAGGAAATGATAAATGGCAGTGCTTCTCTGCTCTTCTTTTTTGTTGTTATTCCTCTGAAACAGTGCCAAAAAATAGTAAAAGGAAAAAGTAATTGAGGAATCAAAACCTAAAGCAAAATTAGAATTTTACCTAGAATGGGTCTCCCTGTGAATACAAAAGGATAGTCCAGCTGGAGAATATGGATTTAAAATGTGACTCTAAAGAAATCAGCTGAGGTACCACAATGGATATACTTGCTTGGTCAGCTTTTGATTGTCCGTGGGACAGAATGTCGCTGTGCTCATCATGCAGGTAGTGCAGGTACCTGTGCTTTGCTACAGTCTGACAGGACTGGTGAGTTAGCTTGATGGCACAGCATGTGGCACATATTCAAGAGCATTTCCTCCAGTATCTTTGAGACCAATCAAGAATATTATCCAGCTTTTTTTTTGTTCATCAGATCCTCACTTTATGTTCTCTCATACCTTTTTATCTATGCTTTTATTTTATTTAGCTGACAATCAGGAGTTGATTACAATATCCACAGTAGAAAATCATACAGGAGAAGCCTCCGTGCCCCTTTCCCCGATGCAAAAATGTTTGTGGTTTTGAAGCCTACTCTGTAGCTTTCTGAAACATACCTATGTGGCAAATATATTTGTAATAAAAATTATTAATCGGTATGAAGATTTGTCTCTCCTCTGTCTTTTAGGGTGCTACAATTCCAATTAACCAGGCCCGGCCAAACCATAATCTAACATTCACCAAGAAAGAGCCAATTGGGTGAGTTATCACTTTTTTCTTCTTAGTGACAGCCTTGACATACAGAAAAGCCATGGAAAAGCTGCCATCAAATATGTGATCTCTCCATATTTTTCCCCACCTGAAGTGTCTGTGCAATTATTATCCCCTGGAATTACCCACTGATGATGCTTGCATGGAAGAGCGCAGCGTGCTTGGCTGCAGGCAACACCCTTGTACTCAAACCAGCTCAGGTAAGAGCAAAAAGGAATATACAGATGGCACAGATGCCCCTGTTCAGGCAAAATGATTTAGGCAATATAGGAGATTTCACTCATAAATTGATCTGTCATGGGTACCCATAGGTTGACTGTGTCATGTGTTTGAAAGCACATATATAATAATACAAACTGCCATGGTGATAGAAGGTATGGATTGACTCCAATTATGCTCCAATCTCATTTTCAAGAATTAATTTTTTTCCACAAGAAGCCATCACTTCTAATTTGCCAATACTGTAAGAAGGTGAATACTGCATCAAAACTAAGATGTAATAAATGTAAAAGGTATCATCATGCATTTGATTAAAATAGGAGACCTAATTTAAATGTTTCTGCTTAGGTCACACCTCTGACTTCCTTGAAGTTTGCAGAACTCTCAGCTAAAGCTGGATTTCCTAAGGGCGTTATAAATATTCTGCCTGGTTCAGGTAAAACTGCAACTCATCATTTTTCTGGGAGAGGTCATGCTAAAACTGGTGAACTTCTTCAACTTTTTGAAGACCTGTTGCATAGGTATTTTCATAGGCACTAGGCTTGCATCTTTTCATGCAGCAATTTCACATGTTTCCAGAAGAGAATTGGAAAAATCTGGCTTTAGTTAGTGGTGAGAGCTGTCAGTCTACACCCTTTACAGGTTCACACAATTAACATGAAGACTCTGGAAAAGAATGTATTACAGAGAAACATGTTTCCCTTGATTGTAAAACTTCATTTTATTATCAAATGGAAGTATTTAAATGTGACTGTGAGAACTAGAGCAAACTGATAAGATGCATATTCATCACTGTAGTCATGGTCAACACTGTGTTTCCTCATTGTCACCATTTTCCTCCTTTCCCTAAGGAAGAAAAATGACAAAGTAATTATATGGGGCAGGCTTGGTTACCAATCAGATTATTCCACCTACAGTGGAATAATTAAGAAGCTTGTTTGTCCAGACAGATGGGAGAATTTGGAGACACTAATGGGATCAAAGTTTTTCATAGTCGTAGGAATAAAGCTGGAAATATAAATAAGGATGTGATACTGTATTTGATCTGTGGTGTTAGCTGTTTTACAGTGCTGCTGCTGGAGTAGTAAAAGTTGCCCCTGTACCATCCAGTTACACTGCTTTTCTCACCCTGATAGGTGGCTTAGTGGGACAGCACCTCTCTGAACACCCAGATGTTCGCAAAGTTGGATTCACCGGTTCAACACCAACTGGTAAACAGATCATGAAGAGGTACTCTCAACAAAAGATTCATAAATAAACCCCGCTTAATCTGGTTCTGAAGTATCTTACTAGATACATTGTGCACATAGAAGTAATGAAAAAGCAAAACTGCATATGGTGGTTTACCACTATGTAGAATATGTAAGTCACTATTGAACAATAGAGTTTTATACATTTTCACTAGTTATGACTCAAAGGAAAGAATGGAATAAGATATTAAAAACTGGGTTTATATGACTATTTTTATTTTTTACAGTGCAGCTGCTAACCTGAAAAAAGTTTCTCTTGAACTTGGTGGCAAATCACCATTGATCATATTCAGTGACTGTGAACTTGACAGAGCCGTAAAAATGGTAATATTACTTTGAAGTAAAAGATATTCAAAGCCTTTGTGGTACATCCTCACAGTAATGCAATATTCTTCTTGATTTGCAAAAAAAAAAATTACCAGGGATCCTTTCCATGAAAAACCTTGAGATCTGTTAGAAAACAGACTCAGATGTTTCCTTATCCCAGCACAATTTAACTGTTCACGCTGCTCCAAAAAGTACTACAAGAAATATACATTAGAAATTACAACAAAACAAAGAGTTGAGTTCCCTATTGCCATATAGTTTTTAGTTCACTGTCAGTCATAATAATTCACCTTCCCTACCAGCCATATTGTGTTCAAAGTTCATAAGTAAGATGTTGCATTGGTGATATCATTTTACATCGAGAATTAGACCTTTAGGGTGACAAACACTGAATGCAACCTAAGGGAACAGAATGAAAGGGAGACTGAACAAAATGCATGTAAATATTTATGTTTTTTTCCTGATCAGGGTATGGGTGCAGTATATTTCAACAAAGGAGAAAACTGCATTGCAGCTGGCAGGCTGTTTGTGGAAGAATCAATTCATGATGAGTTTGTTAGAAAAGTGGTAAGATATTCAAAGACTAAAGTTAAGATGTTTTACTGTGTTTAGATGTTTTACTGTGGCAGAAAGATCCACTAGTTTTGTAGACACTTGTATTTCTTATTTTCAGTTGCTTAATTTCTCATTATAGCTTATTATAGACAATGCTGCTTCTCGACAACTATCTGCCATGTTATGTAACTTCATTTTAATTGGGTAACTCATAGGTTGAAGAAATAAAAAAGATGAAAATTGGTGACCCACTTGACAGATCTACGGATCATGGTCCACAAAATCACAAGGCACATTTGGAAAAGCTGCTGCAGTACTGTGAAACTGGAGTAAAAGAAGGAGCCACTCTAGTGTATGGAGGAAGACAAGTACGCAGACCAGGTAAAACATTTTCCAGAGGTATTTGGAACTTTTACACTTTATGCAAGAGCTGTCACGATTGTCTCAGCAGTATTTTGAGGAGCTGAAATATCATGGGAACAGTACCAGGCAAACCCACAATACCACAGGGCTTTCAAGTCTCAAATTATGTGAAGCCGTACAAATGAAGTGTAAGTTATGAGATCTTTATGGCTACAGTCTGTCTTCTTGTTGGGTAGCAAGAAAAACAGTGGCCTCTGTGACATGCTGTAACCTTGTCTTCCTGCTGTCAGAGTACAGGGACTCCTGTCAGGGGAGTCACCTGGGCTGTGGCATGCAGACCTTCTGGCCTGGCAGGGAACAGCACATGTTGTCACTGATCAATACAGGCCCTCCTTTTACCCTTTTTTTCTGCCATTTCTCTTGAAATGCATGCATTTCCATTCATATTTCATTCATATCTATTTTCTGTTTCAAGTTGCAAGTTATTTATGACCTCAAAGTATGGGACAGAGGTGGCCTGGACAACAGAAAACCCATAAGCACTTCTACCATGCTCAAAAGCTGCTCTATCCTCTCTTCAGGTTTCTTCATGGAACCCACTGTATTCACAGACGTTGAAGACCATATGTATATTGCCCAGGAAGAATCCTTTGGTCCTGTGATGGTCATCTCTAAATTTAAAAATGGGTATGTTCTCCTCCGGTTACTGTTAGAAACTTTATTTTCCCATTTTCACGTAAGTGAAGAAGTGATAGCATACACAGTATTTTGTTAAATCTTGTTAGACCAATCTGAATATCTAGTAGTATTCAGGGAAATGTTTTACTGAAGTTTATGCAGTAATTGCAACAGCTTGATCAGATTACAAAATGTGTATTTTTCCCAGTGGAATTGCTTATTTTTTTCTGTTACAGAAGACTGCAGTGTTGTGTATTGTGTAATACTGGCACATTACTGTAGCAAATGAAAATTCCTCTGTATATTTTATAAACTGTCACTTCTAATATCTTTCATTCCAGATCATAAGAATTATTTTACATACAGATGAGATTTAAACCCTACACAGAAACTTCATATAAGTATTTCCATCAGGTTTCATCTTCTGCAGTTTGATAATGAAGTTAAGAACCAGCCATGTAGATAACCCTTCACATCCATAAATTATGTGGTCTAGGGGAGTGTATTGAATTTTTTAAAGTTTTAAACTACTATTGATTTTTGAAGCTGTATAGAGATGAGATGCAGATAGAAAATAGCACTCTGGAAATTGCCTGAAAATTGTGTCTTGAAAGAAGTTTTGAATTTCAGCTTTTATTCTTCATTAATTTGTAAAGGTGGACAAAATTTTAGCAAACTGATTCATCACCTGCTGCCATGTTCTGCTTTACAGGTATTTTTGTATTGCTCTAATTCCCAAGCTGTACAGTAGCTGAGCAAAGTTATATGCATTTCTCGGTGTATATGTTAACCCTTGAAGTGTGAGGTTGTAAGCTTCACAAGCTTGAAGCAAGGATGTGAATTTCTGTGGATCTGTCAGATTGACACAC
The DNA here is from genome assembly GCA_013397175.1 of Platysteira castanea. Taxonomy (NCBI): domain Eukaryota; kingdom Metazoa; phylum Chordata; class Aves; order Passeriformes; genus Platysteira; species Platysteira castanea. Next base: position 661,893 of record VYXC01012974.1, on the reverse strand, counting down.
AGATTTACCCTTAAGAAGTCATATTTTAAAAAGCTCACTGGAGAAGAAAGGCCATGGGAAAAGTTGCTTCAATGACACTGAAGGTGGAAGGTTGCTAACACTTGTTTATTTTGCGTAGTTGCAATTAGATAATTTCTTTCTCCCATAGGGATGTTGATGGAGTATTACGACGGGCAAACGCCACAGAATATGGCTTAGCTTCAGGAGTTTTCACAAAAGACATAAACAAAGCTCTCTACATCAGTGAAAAGTTAGAAGCTGGGACAGTTTTTATTAACACATACAACAAAACTGATGTGGCAGCACCGTTTGGTGGGTTTAAGCTGTCTGGCTTTGGGAAAGATTTAGGTAAGTTGTGTCCCTCCCTCATTTCTCATCTCAGAGTCCTCATCAATGCAAGAAGCACTTTGCCTGGGTACAGTGTACCTAGTTAAACATCAGCTATGGGTGCTTTTCCTGCATCTCCTACATTCCCCCAATCACAGTAAACCAATTCCTCTCCCTTCCCTAAACACTCCCACCTCAATACCTCCCATTCAGCCTTTCCTGTATGTGTCTGGGAAAACACAATAAGACGCTCTCACACCTGCCAGGTTCAGCAGAAAGGAGGGGAAAGACTTCTATTATTTACATATATCACGTCTTATACCATTCCCAACCCCACAAGGGATTGGAGAGCATGTCACTTCCTTCTCAATCCCACTGGAGAAGAAAGATGCTCATCAAAGTTCTCTTATTACAAAAGGAATGAAAACCAGAAAATCCCATTAAGTAAACATTGGCTATTATTTACATGAAACTGTGAGAAAGAATTTCTGACTCCAGGGTTAAAAACAGAAGGCTTAGCAAAAACCAGGGCAACACCTGTACATTTGCTAAATGATGCTATAGAGTGCAGAATATTCCTCTCCAACTGCTCTGTGGGCAGACAAATTACAGCTTGTCCAGAGCTGTGTACAGGCTACAAAATGTTGTCAAGTAACAAAGGTATTGGCCAAAATATTCTTTCCTTTCCCTCAGAAAGAATGCTAACTTAAGTTTCTCCTCTAAGTAAGAGCATGTGAAACATTTTTATACCTTAAAATGTCACCAAAATTTGCCAACAGCCACAGAAAAAGATGCATTAAAAAGTATTTTCTTTTCAAAACAACTTTTTTAGAAAAGTGAAGTCCACTGTGTCAAAGAAGCTTCAAAAGTCTGCACACATCAAGCCTCATGGCACAGAAAAAAGGAAAACTAAATTTCATTCACACAACATATTTTTGCCTTTGGAATCTCCAAAGACATTTCCTGAAACCAAAATGACTGACGGTATCAGGGAAAAGAAGATAACTGATTTTTACACAGCTCTTCTCCCTATGAACTTTATAATAGAGGCGAAGTTCATAAATTCAGCTTTAATAGAGGCAAAGTTCATAAATTCAGCTCTGGGCCCCCAGTGGCCATCTAGAGACTGCTGCTGCTTGGAGGGCTGATTGTTAAATTCCAGTTCCTTTTTTCTTCCACATCTGTTGGGTCTGGCCTCTTGTCAAACCCATTCTGTAAATCACTGGGAAGGTAATTAGTTTCCATTGTTCCTTAAGGACTCAAATCGTGGCTACAGTGTTTCAAGTTTTTTCTTAATAATAGTTACAGCCTGACAAAATTCATTTAGCAGCTGTTCTAACAGGTGAATATTGTGCTTGTACAGGTGAGGAAGCTCTTCATGAATATCTCAGAACCAAAGCCATCACTGTGGAATATTAAAGTTAACAGCTTCACTTCGGAAGTAAACTTTCAGCAGAGTTTGAATCTTGACTACACGGAGCACTCAACACCACGCCTAGGATATGCTGTCTGCAGTGCTACAACCAAACAAAACAAAACACTCATTCCATGGATAAGTTTCTATAAATGAGGTCCAAATTTTAGTCTGACAAACAATGGTTTTTGGAAATTACCCTGAAGTTATTTATATTATGCAGCAGCAACAGTTGGTAGCACAATTTCCCCCCATCCTCCCCCATAAAAAACCCCCAAGAATATGGTTCAGTTTATTTTTTTTAAATAGAACTGAAGAATAAGTTCTCACATACCTTCTTCGTATTTCTGTGACATAATGTTTACATGATCATTTTAAATCCTTAGTCATTAGGCTTCTAAAGTTGAACTAAAACATACTGATTATACCATTTTTGCTATAAACCAGTTCAGGTTTTACGGTAGCAATCACCCTGCTCTGGTGACTTTTCAGCAGTACAGAAAACCTTTGTGCCATAAGAAGTAAATCAATGCAAGGAAGTGCACTTACTATGATCTTTGTATAGTACATACAGAGTTCAACATTGGTGTTAAACTATGCATATCAAGCTAAAGTTACTAAAATATTTTCTACCTTTTTGTTGATACGGAATGTGTGATCTGCCTGCAATTTGAAAGGTGGTTACATTAACGGATTAAAATCACTTTTTGTGTCTGTGCACATGGACTGTAATCACTGTTTCATACTGCATGATTATTACTTTGTATTTCACACTTTTCGGGTTTTTTTAATCTGTGGGAAAATCCCTCGTAAAATGACCAAGGTCTGATTTTGGCTTTCAAACTTTTTTCAGTTTGGAAGAAATTTTCTATAGATTGAGATCTTATTTAACAATGCCTGTTAAGACTCCTTGCTCTTAGAATGCAATAACATCCAAAGCTTCATCTCTCTGTGGGCTGCCATTAAAGGTAGCAGTCTGATTCCCTGATTCCCATCCTTCCCCTTCACTAAAATATTCCATAGTTTAATTAGTAAATCATGTCTCCATCCTATATTTAAGCCACACTGCAAAAGAAAGACCAGAATCCTTGTTATTTCTTACCACAAATTTCACAGAAACATATATTAAACCTAGAGCTTTAAATATGGGATTCAAAATAAATTCTACAAATAACTGCAGGTTTCAAGTAATGACATTAAGTTTAATATTTGAGCAAATACAGTATAGAAAATTTCACTTTAATGGTGTAGAAAATACAAAGTTCCTTTAAGAAACAATGACATCCAGGAGCATGACAGACACTTCTGAAATGCAAACTGATCTATGAAGTAAATGCAACAGCCCAAACCATTGTACTTGATCAATCTGAGGCAAGTATGAATGAGATACACTTTCACTGGCTCTGATTTCACAATTGTGTCAAGCCAACTTAGACACAGGCCAGCTGAAAATTCACCTTTTCAGGCTTCTGTCAGTGACAATTAACAAAATGGAAATTAAAAATGTAGCAGGGAAATTGGGGGATGAAAAGTGTAGCTTAAAGTAATCATAACACCACAGAGGCAGGCTTGATCCTTAGAGTATGGAGGGTGTTTGCCCCACAGCCACAGATGTTTCCCACATGAGCCTGTTAACCTTTCCAAGCTGGTGTGGAGCTCAGTGCAGGCACACAGGGTAAGTAACCCTTTGCTGAACACTCTTGTCAGGGCTGTCCTTACCCAGGCTGGCTCAGCCAGAAATGAGCTCAGCCACTGCTCTGGTGTTCAGCAGTCACCACCAGGAATGCAATGTAGACATACCTCTGGGGTACTTAAAGATAATGTTTAATATGGAAGATAGTGTACATAACACTTCACAGGATACGGAATATAAAAACAAAAAGCTTTTTTCCTAGTTAACTCTTTCTTGCCGTTGAAGCAAAAACTTCTATCATCCTATTAAAAAAAGTCTTTCTTCAATACAGGAACAGAACAAGAATTTTAACTTTCATGTGCCCCTTACTCTAGCTGTTTTCTTAGTGTAATCTACTATGAAGTCCATTTCCCTGTTATTTGATAAATCAAATCACACTTAATTCTTCAGAAATCCAGCCTCCCGCAGTCATGAGTGGATCCTGGATTCTCCACCATGTAAACTATAGCATTCACAGGATCCTGAGAGATGCTACACTGGGAAACAAGGTGGTTTTAAGGGCCAACTCCTCAAAGTGAGAAAATATGATTTGTTTGGTTTGGGGTTTTTTAAAGTAAAATAAAATGGATTTATTCATTCACTTTGCTGTCCAAAATTTCTATTTTGCCCTTTTCTCCCTTTTGTTTAGGAAACTTAATGTTGTCTACTGTCACTTCATCAGCTACAGAGTCATCTTCATCAGATTCTGAGTCATCTTCTGAAGTCAGTAACTCTTCATCTGTATCAGAATCACTCAGTTCAACTACAGCCACGTTCTGAAAAAAAAAGAGATCTTGGTTAACACATTATATATACTATATATATATATATACATACACACACACACACACACAACAGCACTTCTATCACTGGAGTAAAACAGAAGGTAAACGCATTGAAAAGCTTACCCCCATAAGAAAACCACAGTCACAACAAAAAAGACTTTTGGGTTTTCCTAGGATTATGATGAATATCACTACGAGATTCCTAAATACTTAAATTGCCTATTATATTGGCCTATAGCAAATCTAAATTTATATCACTATCCAAGAAATAACTGAGTCCATGGCTGATCTCAGATTGTCAAAATCAGGTATTTAAACAGATGAGAAGCAGGCATCAAAATTACTTTTGAGTAAAAAATTCAAAAGAAATCATTTAGTGCATAAGGGGTCATGACAAATACACAAATATACACACATACATATTTATCAATATAGTTCATATCTTATAACGTAATACTATTCAGGGCACTACAACTACTCTAAAACAGCAAGCAGTTTAAACCACCAGGATATTTTTTAAAATGGTCTCCTATATCCATATACAGAGCCATGATTTTTGAGGTCTGGATCATGCACATATATCACCTTCATAATAAAATTTTCTTATATAAGCATGTGGCTGCAGCACTTCAATGAAAACCAGAAAGAAAATATTTATGTGACTGTAAATAAATAGACAAATACCAGCAACAAAGGATCACAACAACACTAACAACTTTTCTAAACCCAAGATCTAGTCAGTCCTAAAGAAAATGACAGAGCAGAGCTGAAACCCAGTTATGACACTTACACTAAAGCCTTCTGTTAAGCTTTACTAGGCCTTATATTGTCCAGTTGCTAAACCAAATTACCTATGACATTTTTAAAATACAATTTGTGACTTTTGATTCAGAGCTGTTGATTCAAAAGCATGTCTTACTCTGTTCTTAAACTACTTTATCCCCAGTGATTAAATTCTGCAGACATGAAAACCAGGGTGTAAATTTCAACCAAATAAGCATCTTTATTATATCTATGTTTTGAATTGGCAGATCACAGACTATGGTAAAGACTTCACAGAAAATGGTAAAGACTTCACTTTATATATCATATTACTCATTCTAAGATCAAAGAGTTATTTTAATCCCATCTAAATTTAAGTTAAAATAAAAAACATATTTACCATTTCTATAACTTTTTCTGTTTCACTGTCTAGATGTTCAATATCAAACTGATGAGCTGGTGCTGTTACCATTTTTCTTTTGAGCTCATCATTTGCTTGGGCCATCTGTGGTAAAAAGCTCTGTACTCGGTCCAAAACTGAAAAGAAACAATCATCACATATATATATAAAAGTCAAGGAGATGTTCATTAGTGTTCACATTTATACCTCAGAAATGAGCCTTTAAACAGATTCCATTTCAACTGTAATTTCCTGCTGTCTACAATAATTAAGCATAGACTGAATGTCTCAAAGAAGATGGAAAAATTAGCTGTAGCAGATGCCATGATAGACTGATGAAAGGTCAACATAATTAACTAAAGAAACTCTAAAATTAAGATGGTGGGAGAGAGAGGGCAACTCCAGGTTGAAGTATAAAGCACTCACCCTTTACAGCTCAGTGGGATTTCACAAGAATTTTAAGGTAATCAGTGCAATCAGGAGAATAACTCCTACCCCTTCCATGGAAGAAGACAATATTTTCACCTCCAGAGTTTTTTCAAATAAACTGCTCCACACATGCAGATGAGCCAAACACAGTTTGCTTTTTTTGAGAAGAGGTATTATTCCAGGTGAGCTCCACAAAAGAAAACAGGTATAATCTACCTTTGAAAAACTGTCATCTTTGCAGACACTTTTATCTAACAAAGAATTTGATGTTAACAATCCTTTTAAATTTCAGCTCAATCACAAAACAAAAACCAAAATAATTTGATGGGAGTCCTTTTCAAATTAAATGCCTTTATACAACAAATATATCATACTGACAAATTACTTCTAAAAAGAAGTTCCATACCGGGAAAGAACAATCTGCCCTTAAAACTTAGTAACACCTAGCACTGCAAAATCTTTTTTTTTGCAGCAGCAGCAGTTTCATGACTCACCAGTGGGACATGGAACTGTGATGGGAGGAGGACCTACCACCTGTAGCAACTGAACACAAGAGCTTCCTTCGCAAGGAAAGCACTTAAGCAGAAGTTATGTCACAAATGTTACCTACTATTTGACACAGTTCCAGTGACAAAGCTCCTTACTTACCACTGCTCCTTGGCATCTTAACCGTCTGTAAAGTTGTGGCCTTCTTGCTGCTACATTTTGAATTAATCAGCAAAATGTCTTCCAGCCCTGCAAACAAACAAATAAGTATTGCAGTGCTTAAGCTGACAAGTTCTCCGTAATTGTCATCTGCTTTTGCTGCTCTTGAAAGAAATACTGTGCTACACCAGCCACGGGTCTCACCTCCAGGTCACCTCTTACACACTCCTTAAATTTAAGATGAAGTTCCTTAAGCTGTTTTTGAGCCACAGATTGACTAAGCGAGAGTTATAACGCGTAGAAAAACTACCTGTAACACCCCACAGCCACGCATGGTGAGGTGGGAGCTGAGGCGTGCCAGTCGCACTGATTTAAATCCCTCCCCTTATCTTTGTGGTGCCAATGACCTCCGCTAACTGTGGGCAGCAGCAGCGCCGTAAAACCCAAACGATGCCAGGGAATTCGGCATTAATTATCCACATTAATCCTTATGACCACCAACGGAGCCTTCCGCCCGGTATCATTAATTAAAACGAAGCGTTCTGTCTTTTAAACTTTGGCCTCATAAAAACGTCGTTACGACTGCCCATCGTTTAACGTGGATTTCTCCGCTTTTTTACCTCGCATTACCATAGCCCTGCCCGGGAAAGCAGCTCTTCAATACATGCGGGATGCAATCACGAGTGGATCGCCAGCAGTCCCGCGGCCTGACGAGCCCCACCCTCGGGCTGCCTGCCCGAGCCGAGCCCCCACTCGCTGGTGGCCGGTGCCGGACTCACCTGGCCGGCGCCCCACGTCCAGCAGCTCCCGGGAGGCTGCCGGCCCCGCCGCGCCGCCGGGCCCCGCCATG